>SRQH01000525.1:0-20157 GCA_018360345.1 Claviceps sp. LM84 group G4 | reverse complement strand
CAACAACGATAGATTCATCTTCGTCGACGGCCTCACCGCCCTGTGTATGCCCTCAACCTCAACAACGATAGATTCATCTTCGTCGACGGCCTCACCGCCCTGTGTATGCCAGACACACAGCTCCCAGAAGACAAACTACCCGCAAGGGACATTCTCCTCCGCGGGACAGCAGTAGAGGATGTGCGCAAAGGGCTACAGAGCGCCATTGAGCAGGCCGCCTCGAGGGGCGACCGCGTGGTCCTGGTACTAGACCAGATGGATGCCTGGTTGGCCATGGCCGAGGCGCGCGAGGTCGAAGTAATGGATCTATTACTGAGCCTGAGAGAGGTTAGTTCCCCTCCTCCCCCTCCTCCCCCTCCTTTGATCTCCCCTTTATTCTTCTTGATTTCCAGTCTCTTTGTCACGGCATCTCCCCTTGTGTGTGACACTATGTCGACAGCAAACATCGTTCTTCGCAGAGAAACTTGTTAACGCCAGGGAGCAGAAAGTCCACAGCACTATTGTCACCGTCTCCGCAGATGACCCCCTGCTGCATGCGCAGACCACAACACTGGAAAAGGAGCATGCGGCGTTTGCGCTGTCCCTCACTCATGAGGCATATCGGGTCATGGCGCTGCGGCTGCTGGATACGGGCACGGCGCTTGATGTCAGTGGTGTGGTGCGCATTACAGGCGGTGGGAAAGGGAACGGTGGGATGGCGGACGCGGAGTTTTTGTATTATGTTTCTGGCGATGGGGGTGTCAAGGTGTTTGAGAGGGGGGCGTGATGACAGATGTTGGCTTGGCTGTAGTTGGACGTTCCTGGCGAGGACCTTTTGGATCGGGATTTAGGGATATTTCCGGGCAGGAATGTGAGCGGAGAGTTCATTATCAGTAATTTATCATGCATCACAGATGATGGGGGCGGGGGAGGGATATACACTTCGTAGATAATGCAATGCATAGATGCCGTTAGTCCGTTTGTTCGCGACACACAATGGAGAACACGAATGGTTTGGTAGAAATAAAGCATCGGGCCCATGTCCTCATCTTGAGATGTACTTGGGCAGACTGCGAGATAGGTCCTGGCATGTTGCGAGGCTCTTCATATATCACCGACGTGGCTTTTTGGGTAGACTGGTCAGTGCTTCGTGCATCATGTCTTTTTTGTTGACGGTCGTTGCGACCATGAGTTTGTCCCAAGTCTTTGTTCCGCTGATTTGGTTGGCACGACAGAAGAACACGTCCATGCTCATACAAAGTAGAGCAACTACATGGGTCAGCCAGGCTGCAAGACGCATCAAAGCTCTCAATGTGGAAGCTGTGACGGATCACACAAGAGTCACTACAACTTGATAGGACATCCACGGCACCGAGTCACGCAGCAGGGCAGGGCATGGCTATCAAAAACAGACAAGCCCATGGGAGGTCACAAATCAAGCCCTTGCTGTTATGTTAGCTCTGACATTTCTTCCTTTTCTCACTACATCGAGGCATAAAGGACAAATAGAAGTCCTGAATGCTTTGCTTCTAACCCCACAAAAGAAAACAGAAAATTCACCTTATCCCTCCATGGTGCCATGCCGAGAAGGTCTGCTGCATACATGATGCGATGCAATGTCCACTTCGCTCCTCCCAGCTGGGAGGCATCCAGAACAGCAAGACATTTCGTCACACCCACCAGAGTTGCCTCGTTACCTTGGCCCAAAACCAGTCCCAGATCCCCATCAATGACAGGAGAGCATAATTCATGACTGATAGACAAGGAGAGATACGCAAGCATAGCTTCTTCATCGCCCACCAGTAAGGAACCCACGTTGCCATGTCCACCGCCTCCATACACCGTTCTTTGCATATCGCTGCCTCGTTCCCTCCCACTCGTCCAGTTGTCCGGTCGTTTTCTTCACCAAATCACAATCGGCGTCAAATCGCAAGTCAGTGCAGGAGGAAGAAAAGTCACTTTTGCGAGTGAAAGAAGAAATGGTCCCCAAATCATCATATTGCTTTTTATTTCTCTTGTTCCCCCGAGAATATGGAGGGGAAACTAGGCTTTGTTTTTAAACAGAAAGAAGCAATCTACTCCGACTTTGAGGTAGGGCCGCGGGCGCCCTTGGGTGCGCCAGTCTGGAAACCATTCTTGAATCGGCGGGAAACATCCTTGAGGTATCGGCAGCGACCAGTGCCGACGGTCTTTCTTCGCTTGGCCTTCTCGCTCCAGTTGTCTGCAGAAATCAATGTTAGTTTTCCATCTTCACGTCGGAGGCATTGCATTGAGAGGTGCAATGATGGCTGTGAAAGTGCTAAATTGCGCTCATCCTGCCAGGTTGGTTTCGATGCGACGTATGGTTGTGTACATCCTAGTCTCCCCCAAATCTGGGGGGGGGGGGGGGGGGGGGGGGGGGGGGGGAAGTGCAGTCGTGTCGAGTGAAAGAGGTGGTGAAGAGCGAGGATGTGAAAACGTACACTTGCGAGTCTTAGCGGAGGGGTAGCCGCAAGAAGAGCACTCGTGCTTCTGGATGTGCAGAGAGCGACGACCTGTATTGATTCTCATTAGTATCGGATCGTCGCAAAGAGATATATTGTCGCGTGCTGCCTGCCGTCCTGGACCGAATTTCGAAGCCTCGTTCGCAAACACCTCTCCTCGCCCCGCGATCCATCATGGCGAGGATCCCAGCTGAACATGGGCACCATTTCCTCCTCTTTCCGGTCCAGACGTTCGCACGTAGTTCGAGAGACTTGACTAACCGCATCGTCGGCACAAGGTGTGCGTCTTGTTGTGACGTTTACCGAAACTGGAGGTACCCTTCGCTACACGAACAGGCACATTAGCAAAACAATGTACAGCCGCCCCAACACGGTTTTATAACAAATTTTCCGGTTGCGAAGGAGCAGAGTCGCATAGATTAGAGGTTTGACGTACTCATTTTGGCGGTGGTGTTTTGGCCGGTGGTTGAATGACAATCGAGGAATTTCTCGAATGGGTGGAAAGGCTTTGGCGGGTGGAGTTGTCGAGTTGCGAGGAGCCGACCAGCACTGCTTAGCCCTAATTCGCCTCGTGTGTGTGCATAATCGGGCTGGTTGGTGGGTCCTCTGAACGAGGTCATGTGACGATACCCTTGGTTGGAGCGATGCACGTGATTACATACTTCTTTGGTTGATTTGGCAAGGACGCTAAGTTCTAACACTGGAGACTGAGAGTGGAGACGTACCTACTCCACTCCGTAACTTTCGCATTTGTGTTTGCCAGATACGATACGAAGCCTCCCTCGACTACCAGCACATGTATAAAGCACATATTGGTGATATCAAGTGTTATGTATATGCACGAAGTAAACCCCAATCAATTCAAATGGAAGTCTGGCATATATCGAGCCATGGTTAGCAGGTATCCTGGGACAATCTCGCCAGCATAGATCATCAGAAGCATCAGGATCGTGTCCTGCAATGATCTTAAACTCCCTGGCAAAGAGTCTAATAAGGCAAGTGCCGAGAAGAAAAGATACAAAGGAGAGGGCAGAAAACCAAGCTGTAGTACATCAATTCAAAATATGCCGTGGGTCGACCTAGACAACCGGCACCAAGTTACTGCTTACTCAGATATCAGAGATGATGCTTAGAGCATTCATTCATGCTCCACGAAGGCTGTACGCCAGCGATTTATCTTGATCTCATCACGGGCAAGGAACTATTTGAGATGAATCCAAGCTGACCTTCCTCGGGCAATGGACTGCTGCCATTCGTAAGGGCATGCTCGATATCAATGCCCTTGGCCCCTACTCAGCGATTCTCGCGATAAGTACGGCATCGACATGGCTCAACTAGTCGGACGTCCCAGAGCCAAGTCCGAGTCTAGCTGTTGCGCCTTTGAGAACGCGGCTAGATATTTGAGGTGATCCACGATGAAGGAGTTTCTCTCCAGCGGTTCGCAATAGGGGACGATTGCCTCGACGTCGTGACGCTTGTGGAAGATAGGATTCGGCATTATAGAGGTTCTTTGAATCCCCCCTATATTCACTATTGTCTACGACAGAGGTTAACAGAGCGAATCAGCGGTTGGAACTGAATCGTTTGTCAAAAGTCAGGACATCTTTTTGTCTACGTTTTCGCCAAGGCCATTTGGCTCTCAAGAGTCTCAAGTGTCGGCTTTTGCATCAGTTGCCCGTTCGCCACTGGAGACACTGAGCGACTACCTGTCCTGGTGGGAGAAAGCTTCTACTTACATGTGTAGCTCCTCCTGGGAGGGCGTGGTCAGGACGAGGCGGTTTAAAGTTGCTAAAAAGTCGCTTGAAGGCCTTCTGGTGAAGACGGTGACTTCGTGCGCTGGAACGGCAGGACGGATACGACAAGTTCCGTCCACATGGCCATGGTTCCTCTTCCGTGGCTACAGTACATCTGGATAGGGGTCTGAGGCTCAGATCATCATGACACTGGAAATCAGACCACGTGAAAGGGCACCCGATGACTTGATCGAGGCATGGTGCTCTTTACAAAGAGAGTAGTGTCTGTTCTAGGCTCCAACAACATCAAGCATACGAGTCGTCATGGGGGTACTTCTACACATGATTTTCAGCAAAACGCCATGTTTGATGCTCGAAGCCAGTGCCTTGGCCGAATTTCTTCGCGCCAAGATACTCCTCGGGCCGACGATCACTGTCGCTGCCACTTCGGGCCATCCATAGGTACGTCGACCTTCCCACAAATATATACGCCATGGGTCCAGGATTATACGTCGCCGTAGGACTTCTGTGATCTGTCTTGTTACCTCTTCCGTTGTTTTGCTTTCATTGGCCTCAGAAATGTTTCGAGGAAGCTTTGTGGCCGGCGCGGAAATTTTACATATGGTTCACGCGGTGAGTAGTCTTGCAGCTTGAGAGATGAGTTGAAAGAGACCTAACGTCTACACCGCGGCCTGCCTAGATGCGAGAATCGGTATATAGAGTCTGTGAGGAATCAGATATCCTTGTCGACCCGACCAAAAAGTCAGAACACTAAGCTGGTAGGAACCGGCTTAGTGGGGAATATATAGGTACAGCGCAATGGGCAGAGCTGCAACAGAGTAGCCGTCACAGAGACACAACACATTCTTCGCAAGCGCAGCTGATTTGGGCCCATCCCTGACGATTCCATCTCAGATCTATAAATTATAATAGCAATTATGTTCAGCATTCGGGTCCTAAACTTAAGGAATACAACATGCTTGCGGACTCGCTATGTATACCTAACTGCCAACTGGAGAGCAAAGTTTCAAACAGATACGTACATAAGTTGAAACAGCAACGTTAGGAGGATGAACTCTCTACAACGTACACGAGGTTTACGATCCGAGAAACGGTGCATAGAATGAACACCTTCTTGGCCGGCTCGGGTGCAATGGCAGTACATATCCCCGGACCCCAGCTACCCCTTCGAAGTTCGCCCGTCATGTCATGTCGACGGTCGTGGCAGTGCAGTGCAGTGCAGAGCAGTGCCGTCCTCAGACTCATCGCTGCCCACGACGTCAAGTTCTGAGTTCTGCAAGAGAGGCGATAGACGAAATCGCAAGACCATACCCGCAAGTTGCAACATCTCCTGATTCTTGCCCGATCTAAACCATTCACGCCAGACCTGAACTCGAGTGCCCTTTGTCTCGCCCAACGTTAGCGACGCTCATGGACATATGGCATGGTAGTTGTGGCACCCGGTTAGTGATGATCAGGCGACGACTGGCCCTGATAGCGGAGATCCGGTGAGTGTTCTCAGGAGTCAGCCTAGGTAGGTAAAAGATCTGTCGACATCCCAAGCACGAGTCATGGGTCAATTCAAGGTGCAGTCTTGGGTGATCCGGAAGGCAGCTCAAAAGCCCACCATCGTGTTCACGACCCGCGGTTTTCTAACATGGCCGTTTTGGCCGCGACTCAAGAGAGGAAGTCTCTAGTGAGCTCGGGGGCCAGGACAATAGAAAGTGGAAGACTGACTGGGGGTGAGATTATTTTTCTGTGAGCTGCGCTTTGTGTCCAGTGGTGACTTTCATTTCATTTACGATTCCTGTCAATCTGTCTTACGAGGGACTATATGACTTGATCCTTGCGATTGAGCGACATCGCGCATGTCACTTAGACCAAATGAGATGGGTCCTTTGAGAATCTCACCACGTTTGATGTTGAGACTGACCCGTGGCAAGTTTTCTCAAGTAGATCACCAACTCGACGCGAAGACCAAATAAAAGCCTAAAAAAAAACCTACAAAAAACCTACCTAGGTCTCAAGTCATTGACGTCCACATCGGGGAACAAACATAGCATACTTTCCTAATAAAGCCACCCGCCAAGATCAATAAAGGCCAGTAAATTCCTGATCTCGCACAATACCTCGAATCGTAAAAAAGACTGCCATCAATCCATCTACATGGTCCCTTTCTGAACGCTCTCCTCCTATCTTTCCAGCCGATGACATAGCAACGAAACCACCCACTTGGCACTCCCCTGCCTTTTACGCGGGGTCATCAGTAAGGGGGTACCAATCAAAAGGATACATTCACACGCGACCACTCTATGACATAATTATTTCTTCATCCTCATTCTTCATTTACAAAAGCTTTCACCCATCAAAATTAGCCAAGCACAGGGGCGACTCGCGAGGGCCTTCTATCCTACTATCCTACAGGCTACCAGGCTCCCCCTTTTTCGAAAGGCGATGGTATCACGGCACGAAAAAGACTTGCCGCCCACGTCACACTGCACTACCCATTGTTCAATTCTCGGATGGTCACGCATAATCTTTTCCGCCGCGAAGCCTAATCTCCATACACGAGCATTCTTCCAATTCCGACCTCATACAACATGCCGAGCATGACATGGCCGTCCATTATCTTCTCCTTTCTCCCTTTTCCGGGAGGGTTCTCTTTTACTACAAAAGGGCCAATTGTGAATGCCATTGAAGGGTTGTGCGGCAGATATGCGTCGTTGGACAAGCGGCAATCCGGCAACGCCGCGAAATGCTCCTCGTGGTTCCTCCTGATGAACAGGACATGATACATCCCACTGAAAGCGATAATGACAGTACCTACAAGTAATGGGAAGAAAGAAGAGGTGTATGTACCGAAAGGGCTCATTCTCGCGTCATCTTCCGCTTCTTTCCTCCTAATCCCCATTTTCGGGCACCCATGGGCCATGGTCGTATCTTTAGTGAAACAAAAGCCAACCATGGTGTCAGTGGTCACAGTCTACAGAGCTGAGAGCAGAAGACGCATGTCAGTCAGCCGCAGCTCGACAAAGACGACTGCGAAAAACATACGATAGGTTCGACAACGACACGGTGACCCGTTCCATCCCCACTACCTACATATCTATAGAGATACCACCTAATGTACGAACATGGCATGGTATGCACAACGCGCACAGAATGCGAGGCGTGTTTTACGTGCCGTCCCGTAGATTGTGGCGTCGTCTGTGAACTTGTCCACCAGACCCCGGGCCTTGAGGCTAAAATAGGCACATATGTACTTCATTCTCCGAGGGCAACACTGGACTGGGTCTTTGGTTGCCTCGCTAACTAATTTTAGTTCTCCTGTGCAAAGACCCGACTTGGGCAATTGGCACCTTCAGACTTGATATGTATGTATCACGCTGTACTGTGCAAGCCCACTATGTAACGCGAACACGGAAGGCTCTGTACGAGCCAGAATAGAAGGTACTGTACATACATACCTAGGTATAGGTATAGGTATAGGTATTGTATTGAATGACGGCCCATTCCGCCCCATCGTAAATGTCGATATACACCAACTCGGCAATCCCGCTGATGAAGAAGACAGAAACCGGTCATGGATGCATGCGATCCGGGAAGTCGGCACACGGGCGTGGCCGAGCGGCGAGGCGTGTTAATAAATACAAAAAAGAAAAGGAAAGGGGAAACAACCCCACCGGTAAGCCACCAATGGTGTGACCAAGTTTTGTGCAACGCAGTCCTAGCCCTTTCGTCTGTTGTCCTTTTCTATTCTCCCCCTTTTTCCCCTTCGTCGATAGATTTGTTGGACCACATGTGCATCGCATTGGAGAACAATAAGGCTGCCACGTCGTGTCTTCGTCCACGCTTTTCGCCTTGATGAATCAAGAATCGAAAACACGTCTTTGCTTGCAGATTATATGTAGAAGCACAAGTACCTAAGCGCAGCGCGAACGTGTTTTCCCGTCTCCCGGCTCCGGCCTCGTCTCCGGAGCCGGAGGTGATGGAAGATCCTCTTATTTATCGGCCGATTCGAGTAGGTATGTAGGACAGTAGGTACCCATGTACATACCTACATATCAATGTCACATTGGCTCTTCTTTGCGGGTGCTGCCTAGGCAAGTTGATTGGCACAAATCACTCATCGAATCTGGATTCTGGACTATGATGGCCGCGCGTAGAAGCGAGTCGCGACCGTCATCCATGTCATGAATCGTTCTGTAACAGCGTTTGAATCTTGATGGCCCGACGACGAGGTCTCAGCTCGCGACTACTCCGTACGTGAACGAACATAGGTAGGTACGGACTCGTTATGGCCAAGACCGCCGCCGCCGATCTCTGATCTCCGGCAAGAAAAGTAAGAAGAAGGAAGAGACTTGCCATCAAGTTTCAAATTATTCACGGCGCACGCGGCACGCGGCACGCGGTCGATGTGGCCCTCCCTTGGCCGGCGCATGCGAGCACCAAGGGCCCCTGAACCGATCTCGGAACGCGTTTCCGGAGAACGTATGTACATGGGTGCTTGACCTTGTATTACATATTGTATACATATATCTACATGTACCTAGAGCAGATTTATTAGTCCAAGTCCTGAATGTCCATTGTCGAGTGGTGGCGTCTGCCGGTGGCCGTATTCGTAGCGTCTTTACCAAGGTCACTTTCATTCATCACAATGGGTGAGTCGCTGACGCAAAGAAGCTGCCATTTATCTTGCGGCTGCTAACAGCAGCCTGTCAGTGACCGTCAGTGGACGATCTGGCACCCCTGAACACATGAAGATTACTCCAGATGTTACGGTTGAGTGAGAAAATATTTTGGCGCTTGGTGTTGCCCGCGTACTCCGCATGTCGTATAGGTAAATCATTATTAAGTTAAGGTGTAAGCCGACCCAACCCGGGAGCTGTGGAATAACATCAATTGCAGTCCGCTCGAATGTGACCACATACGCCAGGTATGTATGTAGATCATGTACTCTCTGCAAAAATGGCCCAGTCCTGATATGTACCTAATAGGGTGAGCTGATGAGCGACCAAGCAAGAAATATAGTTACATAGAGGGTTTCCTCGCGAGTAAACTTCCCAGGCACCCCACCAATGTGACGCTTCCTGACGTGAAACGCCCACCGGATGCTCATCCGCTCTGTGAATCTTGTCGTCAAATCGGATGTGGACCCTTTTTCGTTCCAAAGAGGGTGCAGAACCTGATGAATCGCCAAAATTAGACATGCGGGCGGCCTTCGTCTCGCCAAGTCCCATTTGTATGTACATACTGTATCATTCAGTCTTGTAATTCGCTAGCAGCTTGTTGTTCCAAGCTTATTCCAAGCTCTATTCCAAGCACATGTTGATGCCACATGGTTGATGGCAATCCAGAAGGCAGGATTAAGATTCAAACCACGTCGCAATGCCTTCTGAGCATGGTTGCTTTCTCAAGAAGTTAACACAACGCCTGCTCAAGATGAATCAGACAAGCAAACTTGCTCGGCCCAGCGCAGTATAAGATGGTGCATTAGGTACCTACTCAATGACAGTGGCTGGGTATGTACGAGTCTGTGGTTTCATAAGTTTCTGGGTTGGGGTGGCGGAGCAGAAGGCATATGCCTAGGTACGTCAACAGGGAGTACCTAAGGTTGGGTAATATGTACATACATACATACATATGTTTGTAGATAGGTACACCGTACCTACCTCTCCGTACTCCGATACGGAGTACCAAGCAGTGAAGCGTGTTGCCCCACCTGCATTATGAAAGGGGCAAATCGCCATAGCTCGACATGAGAAACAGGGGGGCACCTAGACGCACGCGGCACCCAAGCTTTTCCTCCGTATCTCGAACATTTTTCCACACCACTCCGGCACAGGTACATTATTAGGTAGGAGGTATGTACTCCGTACCTAGGTAGGTACATACATACCTACCTATAGTCCCTGGACTCCCTGGACAGCTATAAAGACGCCTGTACTCCGTACCGTAGGTATGTACATAGGTATGTACTCTGTACTCCGTACATGTACCTACTCGAGGAGTCGAGTTGGGTATAGCATCGTCCTATAGCAAGTGGCCGCTGGCACAATGATGCCAGCATACGGCCTTTAGTCTTGTCTCTGGCTCTGTATTGCGCAGTCCATTGTTGAACGTTTTGCTTCCTCCGCGGAGACTAATTTGCGCACATAGGTACGGAGTACATACATACACATGTTCCCGTGGTTAGCAGCATCGGATGAACGGGCAGTCGGGACTCGGAGCATTGCTCCATGAAATCCATACTCCGGAGACCGTACTATTTATGTACCGGCTTATATGTACATAGCTGAACTGGAGCTCTGACATGGCCGAGATTGTAATTGGGTGGCGTATTTTCCGGTTTTCCGGGCGTCCAACGGGGAGAATCGTTGCAGGGATAAAGTGTGGGCTTCATGCAATAAAGAGCCCACATCAGGAACATTACGGAGTACCGAATATCCGTACAGCGGGAAGAGACCGGGGGAAGTCAGCTTTGTTGGAACTTGGAAGTTGGAAGCCGTTATTATGTATCCGCACAGCCTCACAGCCTGCTGGTCGTTGGTCAATGGGACCGCCACAAGTTACAAGTTACAACTTACAACTTACAAGAAACTTGCAGGCACCGTCAGGCACGAACTGGTGGTGATACGGAGTGTCTGCCGCAATGTACCGGCCTACCTAGTAGGTAGGTATGTGCCGTGGAATATCTTCCTGGTCACGGTGGCTGCGTGGATAGCCCCGAGAGTTGCACAGAATCATCGACACATAGTTGTCTCAAATACAGCAGAGTATCCGGCCAGTAAATTCTTCATCGCTGTGGCGGCCGACTTGGCCGCGGAGAAGAGTTCAAGCAGGCTTGGCATGGATGATGGCAGCAGACTCGGTGCCCTGCGATTGTGGGCGTTCTTCATCTACAACCTTTTGCGCCGCGCAGTACGGACAACAAGTTGTACATACATACATGCTATGTATACTCTGTAGAGCCCAGGGTCATTGGGGAAATTTGAATCCGATCATTGCGATCGAAGTTATTCTAGTACATATGTACATACCTAGCTTGTCTTGTCGGCCGATACGATGCACGGCATTGACCCGATACGCTCACTTGCACCGACACCACATTGATGACAGGTCGACAAATGTTGGCCGGGAGGATTGGTCAGATGCTGTGTTCTAACTTCCGGCCAAAGCATCAAACATTCAAACCTGTGCTCCTCGTTAAAAGCAAAATAATGACGAGAGCCGGGACTGAAGAAGCATCGGCCTCATCAGTGATCACTCATGGCTCTCGGAGGGTCGTCTTCACTGATCAGTCGGCCGAATATGTAGTAGGTACATATGTACATATGTAGCAGCATTTCTGTCATGTGTACCTACTCTGTAGAACGGCATCATTTGGACCCCCTGAAACCCCCTGGACAAGTGCTTTTGACGAATCCCTTGGGGAGTACGGGAGCTCAGCGCTCGGCTTGTGGTGCCCGGTGGGCTTGAACTCGTGAGGCTTGGATGCTGCATCGACGGGGCCAGACCGGTGAGAAGAGCTAGACCCTGGAATGATGCAGTCTTGTGTTGCCAGACAGAGGCGCAGGGAGGTGTGAAGCAGCCTGCTCCGTATTCCGTCGCGTGTGAATACATCGTGTATCGTGCAGTACCGTGCACCGACGGCGGCAATTAGACGCGGTCAATGTGATGGTATGAGATGATCAATTACCTAGTTGTGGTCGATTCAAGTTCTCAGGTGCCAAGATGAACACTTGTCCTCATCATCTTATGTCGTTTGCTTCTGCCCTAATTATATCTCGTGCCTGCTGTGCTGGTCACGCCTGCCTTCAACTTGTCAGAGGGACCAACTGGCAACAATGTTTGGGCAATTTGCATGTGCCTTTGCCGTCAATGGTTTGATACCCTCGGTGCATACCTACCATCTTCTCGTATTCCGCAGCCTGAGTGAGTCTTGCCTGTAATTAACCCTAAACACCTTCATTACAATTCACCAGCCAGGGACGAACAGGTTTTCGCTCGCCGGCGGCCGAATTGCCGTCATATTCCTGCGGTACTTGCGGCACTTACCTAAGTAAAAAGGCCTTTTCCGCCGCGCGTACCGGGAACTACAGCTGGTCCCCTTCCCTCTGTCCCTTGATACAATATTTCACATACTGCAGGCTCGATCGGCTCCAGATCTACCGCAGCAACGTCGAGATTGAACTACAGAGCGAACGGAGGAGCTGATTTACAACGCACCAGGCCCAATAGCACCAATTGCGACCAATTGCGCGTCATCGTCGCTGCCCCACGCCGTGTCATTCCAGTGGTAATTTACCTTGATTCCCGCCGTCGGAGCAGGGCAATATTCGAGATCTACTCCGTAGAGTCCATTGACCAGGACGACTTGTCCACGCCGCGAGCTGTATTGACGAGGTCCTTCAGAAACATAAAGTGCCGAAGAAGCGTTCGATCGCCTACGAGGGAGATAATTGTGGTGGCTCTGAAGGCTCGACGAGAATAGGAGGAGGGCATCGAGCTTATCAGTTGCATGTTTCTACAACACAAGCTGCTTACAACAGATGCATGCAATTGGCGTCCTGGCCAGGTATCCCATCACATCGCGGTCTGGCGTGCAACTCGAGGTGCGTTTTTGTTTTTTTGTTGTGAATCGTGATGAGGTTATTGCGAAGACGGTCTCGCGTCATCTTGGACGAAGAGCCGCTTGTTTATTTAGCTTCGCCTGCACAAGCTGCCCTTCACATGCTGCCTCCCTGGCAACATGCGAAGGCGCCTTGTCGACGGTCGTTTGGGCACCCTGCTTTTCCTTTTTTGGCGCTGAAACCTGGCTCGTTTCGGGTGCTTGGCGACTTTGGGCACAGGGATTATTTCTCGTTGTGGTCTGCGCCACACGTCTTGGTTCCTCACCGGGAAAGGGAGGCTCAACAGAGAAATGTGCTAAGTGGACGTTCACAGAAACGAATTGAACTTTATTTGACGCGGATTGCTGGTGCCTGGAGAGACGCTGTGTTTGTTTTTATTGGCTCCCAGGAGTCCAGGACCTCTGTCGCCAGCGAGTTGGACCAAGACGCTCTCGTGCAGTCAGGAGTCAGGACATCAGCAGAGGAGATCCGATCGGACGATTCGGGGAGACTTGGGACGATTGGCTCTGGCCTGAGGCATTACAAAGACGAGGCTACGGACAAGTTGACAACAAGGAGAGAGAGGCGACAGGACGGCGGTAGAAATTGCGAGCGTCAGACCCGCCCAGGCCGCCGCACATCCGGCGTTCCCTCCTTCAGGCTTCAGGCCTCACTCAGGCGCCAGGCGGAGCAGGTACGTATTCACGACCACGATTTCGCTGTATGGACCACTGTGCTGCTTGTATATCGACTTACACTATAGCGCAGCCTTATTTGGTTGACCCGGTCCATTGACTTCTGCCGCATTTCTGCTGGCCCCTGGGGAGCCATCTCCAGTGTAAACCCGACCGACGGGCTTTTCGCTTTCGCCTTTCAGTTTCGTCTTTCGATTTCGCCTTTCTGTCGAGCTTGCGCGACTCCTTTCCTCTCGACATACCTACTGCTCCGTTGCTACCAGCTCTCTTTTGTCCTTTTGTCCTTTTGTCCTTTTGCCCTTCCTGCTGCCACGCTCTCTCCTCGAGCTCTCCCCCCTCGTCTTGTTTACATCCCTCATCCTCTGAGGTAGTCACGGCCCACGCGCTTTCGTCGACACCCGTCTTGCTCTGGTGCGTGTGTACGGAGTCACGGACTACGGATACATTATACAAGGTACGGTGTACGGTGCGTGCGCGTGCTGGCGGCTGCGCTTGGCCCAGGCCGACCGGGCGACTTCTTGTCCTACAAACCCCAGATAATTTCCCACGCCCGTCCCGTCAATTGTCCTCTTTTCGTGTCCCACCGTCACTTGGCACTTTCGTCCTTGACTCCTTGGTGCTTGGCTGTCACATTTGCTGCCGTTGCAGTCGTTCCTCAGCACCGTCGTCACGACTCACGGGAAGCTCGCCCCCTGATCCGGCCAACCGCCCCGTGTGAGCTTTTTGCCTCCGCTTTGCCTCGTCGCTCGTTGCGTTGTCTTCTTGAGTACACACCCCGATCTCCTTCGAAAAGCCGTGCCTTCGTCGTTGGGCGCCCCTGACGAATCGGCCGTGCTGCCAACTCTTCTTCTTTCTCCTTCGAGAGGGCATTCTTCGCTCCCCCAATTCTCCACACGCCCCTCTCTCACTCTTTCAGACTGTTGTGCATCCGCCTCAGCGCGACGGGTCGCCTCTGCCTGTGGTTGCAATCGCCCGCTCGCCCGCCCAAGCAACATTCATCGAATTCGGTCTCTTGTCATCCCAGGAGCTGCTCCCGCCCTCACATCGTGGAACAGGGTGACTGGGCTATCGTAACAGCCCCCACGTTCCCAACGTTGCGATTTCGATTCCGTCCGGCTCACCGATCCCTTTGGGGGGTACGATCAATCATCAAACCATGGCGCCCGTACAGCCCCGTCTCAGGATTCTCTCAGGTATGCTGTCCCACCTCCCGCCGTTGGCTTGCCCCGTGTGCACGCCATCACTCCTCTGTTTGTTTCCGGTGCGTTGGCGCCTGAATCTGCTGCCCTGTTGCGCAGTTTGAGCCTCTCAGGTCGTCCGCTACAGGATTGCCCGTTTTGGCCCTTCTTCTCGGCACTGCTGTCAATTTTCTGTTGAGTTTTTAAAATCGTCCTTCAATTTCTCATCTTCACTCTTTTTTTGTGCCTTCGACCCCTTGACTTTCTGCCATCTATTGGGAAAGCGCCGTTCGCGCAACACAACCCTCGCTATCCTTCGAGATGAGTGACGGTCTGCTAATGACTATTTGCTCAGTTGGCGGCAATCCTGTTTCTGCCTTTTTATCCTGGAGGCTTCAAGCGACAAATGCCTGTGATGTAACCTTGGTCTGGAAATCGGGTTATGAGCATGTTGCACAATACGGAATATCCTTCAAGTGAGTCGAGGAAACCCGTGATTGCCATTCGCGCCTGTCGACAGCGCAGTTGAACTGATAAACCTTCTCTCTTTCTAGATCACCCGTGTTTGGAAACGAACGATTCAAGCCTCGTCACGGTAAGTTTGTTCCGCAAACCTCCCTGCGTCTTCCCTACCTGGACTATCGCTGACTGGCTCGTGAACTAGTCGTCCGAAATCCTGAGGATGCTGCTCACGCTCGAGATGGTCCATTCGACTACGTTGTGCTGTGTGTAAAAGCACTCCCGGACGTTTACGATCTCGCCGCCGTTATCGACTCCGTTGTCACACCCCAACATACTTGCATTCTTGTAAACACAACACACACATTAGGCGTCGAAGCAGCACTCGAGGAACGATTTCCAACAAATGTCGTTCTGTCACTGGTATCCGGCGCCGAGCTGACCCAGCTCGGTCAGAGTGAATTCGAACACAAAGGCTCATCTGAAGTTTGGGTTGGACCTGCCAGCAAAAATGGCAACATACCTCACTCCATCCAAGAAGATATGGCTCAGGCTTTGGCCATGACTTTGTGCACCGGGCAAGTCGAATGTAAGGTCTCGCCAAATATTCGCCAACAGCAGTATGAACGAATGATTGGGTAAGCAATGCAAGCCGTTCTTTCAGGATGCTCTCTTTGACAAGATTTGCTGATATACATCAACCATAACAGACCAATCGCTTTTCACCCAGTCTCGGTCCTTTTTGACACGCCAAACCACGCAGCTCTTTTTGAGAAGGTCGGAGTCAAGGACCTGGTATCAGAAGTCATCGACGAAATGCTGCGCCTTGCCGATGCCAATGGGTGCAAGCTTGGGTCGGAGTTCAAGCAACGGACCATGGATGACATGTCTAAACCTAATATGCCAGAAAGCATCATGTGGCAGGATTACGTGGCGAGGCGTCCCATGGAGATTGAGACGTACCTCGGATCGCCCATCAAATTGGCCCGCGAATCCCAAGTGTCCGTTCCGCGGATAGAAACACTTTATGCCATACTCCACAACCTCAACATTGTCAATCGCTCTAGACCCAAGCCTGGCGATGCTCCACCACCGACTTTGATGCCACCGAGTTCTCCTATTCCTTCTCCGCAACCCCGTACCGCTTCTCAAGCAAGTCATCGGCCCATGATGGGAGGCATGCCAAATGGAAATGGCGTGGGTCCTCGACAGCCTCGACCGCGGAACTCGTCAAATTTTGGTCCCCCGGGGGCCATGCGGCGGCCACCTCCTCAGATGAATGGTGGTCCCGCAAATGGCTTTCCTCGCCCCCCCCCTTCGATGAATGGTGGTTCGCGTGTGCCATCAAGACGAGGCTCGATGGATGGTAATGACTTGGAGGAATTCTCACATCTGGTGCTCTATGACGACATTCCCGAAGGCTCAGAACCATCGATACGCGGTGAACCAGACGTAGCGTTGCGAGAGCGGGAGCTGCAGATTCGTCAGCGAGAAATGGCCCTACGTGAGCAAGAAATGCGAATGAGACGTGGCCCACCTGGCCCCCGCCGAGGTCCTCATCCCATGCGAAACAGTCAACAAGTCTTTGATGACGATGACGACGACGACGACGGCTTCGATCCAATGACAGCTGCCCCGACACCGGCAATTGATCCCGACAATTTTGACATGATGAGTGTCACTTCGAGGAAGAATCGCAAGGCTCCTGGGCCCTCTGCTTCTCAATTTCGCCGAAATCCGGAACCGGACGGGCCTCCACCGTCTCGAGGTAGCAGATTCCGGCCCAACTTTGGGCGCAACCGTACCAGTCAGGTCCACCACCTTCCAACAATGGCTGACAACATACTTGATGATCCCATGCTCGCTTTCACCTCGAATCGATATGGCGCTGTTGATAGAGGCGCCATGGGCGGCAGCTCTCGCGCAAATTCACTGACGGCTTCAAGGTTGGACGAGCTCCAGTATGGAGCGAGTCTCGGGCCTCCTGGAGCGATGAATGGCGCACATCCACGCCGCGCGAGTCAATCTCCAGGCAATCCGTACGGTCCGCCCCTCCGAGGCAATCGTCCCTCGCCCCCTAACGGTTACGCACCATCGATGAACGGGCGGCCATCACCACCAGATGGCGTTCGTCAGCCTGTGCCTCGCTACCCGCCAGGTCAGGGCAACTCTATTGCCCCCCAACAGGTGGAGCAACATGTAGGGGTGAGCGCCCTCCATCCACCTAAGCCTAGAAACGTTCGTAGTCTGACTGGTAGTGCGAGCGCCAGCGTGGGCAGTGGTGAAATCGACTCGGAACGGTCTGCACATAGCAGCCAAAGCAGTATTCAAAATACGGCCACCGTCGGAGTCCGTTGAAATGCCTGCGATGTACAGTTTGCCGGGTGCATCGACAGAAACGGCTTGGCAGGTTTACCAATACTATCACGATCGATAAGGCGAATTTTTGATGCTGCAGTCTTCAGCACCACTTAGCCATTGACTCACTCGATAATAAGCGCGGCACACTTGTCACGACTCACAACAAACCCCAATGCAACCAGACACCAGCACTGGTATGCTCTTCATTTATTTTTCTTCTACTAACTTGTCTTTTCGGGCGGGGTCTTTACCCGATGAAGCAAACGATTGAATTTTTCAGTCCAAGTCAATCTGGACGAAACTGGGAACATTGGCGCTTTGAGGGTATGCAAGCGAACTCATTCGGGCCTAGTACATAAAGCATGGGAACGTTTGAACAACGGCGAGACGGGGCTTATTTCAGGTAATATTGCATTGGGATCGGAATCATATTTTCTTGCTTGCGTCTAGCATATAATCGTTTATTCAACACTTTTGACGAAGTGCCCATAATGAGGCAACATGTTGGCACATAATCAGGCGCCGATATATGCCAGGGGGACGAAAGGGCTTTCTCTCGTGAGGGCACAACGCCAAATCGAAGCCACCTCAAAAAAAACACGACAATCCCAATGTTAGCGACATACGCGAAGACTCGGGGACTTCCTTTTCTTGGAGAGGAGGAATGTTTGTTCCTGATACACAAACTCGGGGGCGGGATCCACTGTTGGTTGTGAACAGGATCATACAAGACACTTGTCATGTGTATGATGATGATGCCGTTCCACGTGGTGGATTTAATAGCCGTTTCTTATGCCAGGCAAAGAAAGAGAGAGGGGTCCGGCTAAACTGTTGGAGGCGGTACTACAGCGAAATGTACGAGGTTTACTGAACGAGCCTCAGCAGTTCATGAAACTTTTTCAAAACTTAGACGCTGGGAAGCATTAATTATTCTCTTTACCTTTTGTTTTCCTATGTATCTCCTTTCTGTCTCACCCTCTTTTTTTACCTGTTTCATTTTTTTTTATGTTGAACCCCCACTGCATCAGAATCGCACCATTGTTGTGGCTTACGATCCCCAGGCCGAGATACACCTTCTCCATGATGATGGGAGCGGGAGCAATGGACCAAATATACGAAATGTTGGGAAGGCGCTGTTCTTGGGGAAAAAAGGCTTAATGGTAGTGTAGTGTTGGGGTGAGAAAGATGTGAACCTTGAAGGGATTCAAACGCTTGAATAGCCAGTATTTGAACAAAGCATGGTATACACCTAGAAGGGGGGAACGAAGCAAGGTTTCATTATGACATTTTTTGCAATCATTTGGAACAGTCGTATCGAGAGTTGAAAATCGGATGCTGAACTAAATGGCATGTGCTCGCACGATGATCAACGCCGGTCAGCAACGTGAACGTAGTTGTAAACTTGTAAGTCATATATATGTAGCTATCCGGGACTGGTACAGTTGATGGGCTGGCTGGATGCATGGAGATGAGATGATGTGTATAGGTAGGTATACATAGTACATCTTATGTACACGCACACGCAGGTGGAGCCGTGACTCGTGACTCGTGAGGCTACAGGTTTTATTATTATTGAAATACTCTAGTTAGGGGTGAGCCTAATAGCTAGTACATCTATTACATGAGCCGCACAGGAAAAACCCTAGTGCAGGGAGGAAAACCTATACGCTGCCATTCATCCGTCATCGGACCCCTCGGGGTCGCGTGGTGAGGCTACAGGTACCTAGGTAGGTATGTCACGGTTCTGCCAGTCCACTGTGTAGGTACATACTCCGTATGAGGTAGGTACCTATCAGGATTCAGTGGACAGTACTCCGTATAGGTACCTAGAGTACATACCTACCTGAGGTACAGTAAGCACCTAAGGTAGATATACATGTACATGGGTACCTCGTCGACACAACAACAAAGCAGCCTCGCAGTATATGTATTCGCACATTCAGCTTCCTCCTCCTTCTCCTCCTTTTCCTCCTCCTCCTCCTTCATCTCATCGCCGTCGTGATATTCCTTCTCCCCCTACACGAGTCCTCTCGCCTCCACATAGTCCTGACTCCTGACGGTTCTCTTCCCCTCCTCCCTTGCGGACCGACCCTATCCCAAGAAACCTTGCGCTCCTCAACGCAAGACACCGGCAAAACGCAAAACGCAAAACACAAAAAGAGCCAAGGAGAAAAGAAGCTACTACAAACAAGATGGCCACGAGAAATTTCGGCGTTACCCAGAATCTCGGCCGGCAGAGCATAGCACCGGGGGGTGGGAACGCAGTCAAGAACCGGCAATTGGTAAGAACGGTCGTCCTGAAACTTGTACCTTCAAGAATTCATACGTCTGGTTTTTTCATATGTTGATTGTGTGTGTATTTCAAGGCTAACGCGTTTTTCCTCGTGGATTTGAACACTGAAGGCCCATCTACAGGGACAGCTAGCGCAGTTGTCAAGTAATTTGTCGGATACAGAGAATTTATTGCGCATGACAAGTGTGCAGGCAGAGGCTATGAGGGGCTTGGGGAGCTGGCATGGTGGATTGTGAGTTTGCATGGCTGCTTCTATTCCAGTTTTGTTCTAGTTTTCTTGCTTTATTTATGCATCTTCTTCTCTTTGGGGGTGTTTATCCTTGCTGTAAACTGACTGGAGTATCCTTGGGGGGGGGGGGGCTGT
>SRQH01000524.1:0-20177 GCA_018360345.1 Claviceps sp. LM84 group G4 | reverse complement strand
CTGCTGTTGACCCTGAGGCGGCTGTTGACCCTGAGGCTGTTGACCCTGAGGCTGTTGACCCTGAGGCTGTTGACCCTGAGGCTGTTGACCCTGAGGCGGGTGTGGTTTGTGACCGGCTTGAATAGCGCTAATGGAGCCGGCGGCCCGAGAACCGTACTGGTCGGCCAGTCGCTGGGCAGCCCTGCTGGCAGCGAGGCTATTTTTATCAGCGGCGTTGAAGCTCGGGATGGCTGGCAGAAGCGTCTGCATGCCAGGTTCGTGCTTGATCTCGACTTCATTCTTGACATAACCCTGTTCGGGCCTGACACCATTGTGGCCCGTGTATCCGGTGTACCCCTGAGTCTGGTTAGGTGGAAACTGAGCTTGCGCCGCGCTCTGGCTGGCTGCTCTCTGCGCAGGTGGCGCTGGCGGGGGAGCTTCGGGCTTGGGATCCCAGGGAAACCGTGCCACGTCAAGCTGGGTGAGTTTTTGTTGCCATCCCTATGAAAGTTGTGTCAGCCAGGTTCACGAAGTGTCAGTGACCAGAAGCGATTGCGCATCCTGCATGGCGCGATGAAGGCCATGATAAGGCCAAGGCGGGCAGTGTTCCCTTGGCCCGGGATTCTCGATGGGGTGGCACGTGACGGCATATGTGGGTGGTGCGGAGAAACCGGGGGAGCAGAGAGATGGCCGGGGGGGGGATGAGGGGAAGGCGACGGATAAAAAGGCCCATATACTTGGGCTGCCCTCCCCCTCATTTCCCCTCCCCGCCTCCCGCTTCCCGCCGCATCTCTGGACGACCCCTCCGCCTCAGCCTATTCGATCTCATCGAGGAAAGGACAGCACTGGCGGCATCGAACCCTCGCATCTGCAACCCGAAACAAAATCGATGAATTTGCAGGCCTGTCGCAGTCGATGCATTGGAATTGGCATTTCGTGCAGTGCCCGAGCCGCCCGCTCATTTCATCCGACGTCCCAAAAGGCCAAAGAAAATAAACGATAAATGGACAACGGGCTTACCTGTCGCAGCTCTTCCAGCACATGCTCTTCCACTCCGCTCTCCTCAAAATCAACCCGAGACGTGTTGATGACTTCGTCGATGATGATCTGGTAGACCGCTCCCACCGCCTGGTTCGACATGATTGATGTGCTTCTCGTCGCACCGGAAAGTGTGTGCGTATGGCAATCGAGAATCAATATTCGGCGCGCCTGTCAAGCCTTCTGGAAATGATCTCCACGTCACTTGTGGAGTTCCTGATAGCGTAGCGTAGAGAAGCGGTGGCGACGTCCAGGAGTCCAGGAGCTTTCGTGACAGTTGCTGATGGAAGCTACCTGTCGCTTAGCGGGCGAAGCCACAAAAGACGACGGAATCCTCTTCTTTTGGACCCCGGATAGACTCAAAGTAGGCTAGGATTGGCTTCCAAGAAGGAGAATACTGTAGTTGCGTCGCGAGGATGTTCTGCGCTGCGCTGTAAGCTTCAGTAAAATCTCAGCGACGACTTTTCTTCGTTGTCAGGTCCGCGGTGATGCACTGGGTAGAGTTGCGCTGCCTGGTGCATTTGGGGTGATAACTTGGGGCGGCCTCCACAGCGGAATCTTGCTTAATCAGCGGTCCCGCTATTCAATTCCCCCGCGCGACTCCCGGGTCCCGGAGTCCCGAGGCTGGAGCCGCTGGACAGGCATTCGTCAACCTACCTAAGAAAAGGATCAGCACTTCTGCTCGATTACTGGTGACAGGAGGTAGGTTACAGGTACCTCATATACGACGTTATTCCAAGAGCTCGTTCGGCCTTTTTGTGACTAGTGGCGCAATATGTTGGCGGCCCTTTTTTGTGTTGCTCTTCCATCAATCTGATCGCAGAACAGCCGCCGCTCTTGGTTCCGTTGCATCAAGATTCAAGACAGTGAGGAACACTCCTCAAGCTCACTGAGAGTCAGCGAACAACTCCTCAAGTTCCGCGAATAATTCTTCACTCAAATCCAGCGAACAATCTCCCCAGGTTCAGCATCTATCTCAAGTCTCCTTGCCACCCCACCACACAACTTCACAACAAAAAGTACCTAGCACGTTCCGAAAAACAAACTCCTGCTCATTATATCTTGATTTAGTCAAGTTCTCCATTCTATATATTCCAACGATTCACCAGACCTCCCTCCCTCCCTTTCTCCTCCCCCGTCTCTCCCGTGCCATATCGAGCCGCCCCAAATCCCTCTCTCCCCTCCCGAAACCTATCTACATATTCATAATGCAGCCCAATGAGATACCCATGAAAATCAAGTCGCAAGTCGTGCTAGAACAGTCCCATTCTGATTCGTTTTGGTGCGTGGAGAAGCGCTTTCGTGCCCACGTGCTTTGGAAAAAATAAGTCCCCAAAAAAAAACCATCAAACTCCAAGACGCCGTGCTCGTTGGTAATTTGATTGATCGCAGCGCTGAAATATGATTGACGAATAAATGAAACAGTCTATACCTACCGTCCGACAAGTTTGGCAACGACGTGATCTTCATGTTTATCGAATGGTCATGTGTTTGGCCATGTCAGCCTTGCCGGATGCTCCTGATCCACCAATGCCACCAGCAGCGCCAGCCTTCTTCTCAAAAATCTTCCAGAATTTCAAGCTCTCATCCGCAGCCGCCGTGGCCAACATCTGTCCATCTGGACTAAGACAGCTGTGCAGTACTCGGCTCTCATGAGCAGGGATTTCGACGTTGCGCACAAGGGTTGGGTAGCTCCAGATGCTGAGGGAGTTGTCGGGGAAGCCGCTGGAGCTGACAATTTCGCGGTAGTGCGGACTCCATCGGAGCGAAGTGACCTGCGAGCCGGTGTCAATGCTGTTGACTCGGGCGCCAGAAGTCGAGTTCCAGAAGTGGATGTGGCGGTCGTAGGAGCCGCCACCTGTTGCCAAGAGGTTCATGTTCCACGGACACCATGAAAGAGCCTTGACGGCAGCCTTGTGGTTCGTCTTGGTGAACTTGGGAACAGTAAGAGAACGAGCATCCCAGATGGAGACCAGATTGTCATTGCCTCCCGTGGCAAGCTGAGCGCCATCCGACCGCCACTCCAAACCGCACACTTCGGAGGTGTGGGAGACGAGTTCGGCCACCTTGTGCTCGGCGATGCGCACATCGTGATTGAAGACGAGTCCGCTTCGCGCGCCACTGGAAAGGAGATGCTTGCTCCATCCCATGACGCCAACTCGCGTGTCATGACCATACATGCTGCGAATCTTCTGAGCCTCCGAGACGTCCCAAATCTGAACCTCTCCGGTCCCGAGACCGACGCCGACATAGGCGCCGTCCTCTGACCACTTCACGCTGCTAACGTACGTATCGGCTGGACTTTCCAAGAGGCAGCTGACACTTCCTTCGTCAGCAGACCAGACATAGACGCTGCGCTCCAAGCCGATGGCAACTTGGTTGCCTGAGCTCCAATCAAGCAAGTTGAGGTAATAGTCATCAACGAGGCCAGGGGCGTCGAGTACACGCTCTGGAGCAGTCGCAATGCGTCTACGAAGCTGAGCAGCGCTTGCTCCAGACGGCCTCAGAGGTCGATTGTACTGCTGGCGGAGATCGATTGGCTTTGTCGACTCAGGGGGCGCTGGCTTGAACTCGAGGATCCTGGTATTGAGCTTGACCCCACAAGCATCAGCCAGCGAATCTTGGTACGCCACAGTGTTAGGTGAAGGTCGAGAATAGTTGTCAGGCTCCTCATCATTGAGGCTCAAACCCTCTAGAGCAGCAGCAGCATCGTCTGCCGCTGAGGACAAAACAGAAGAACTCTCGACCTGGTTGCTCTTGGGTCGTTGTCGTTCGCTGCGACTCAGCTTGCTCGAGCCCGCATTTGCAATCGCTGAGCTGGCGCCTCGATTCGGAATAAAACGGTCACCAGCATAGTTGACTGTGGTCTTGATGGTTTTCTGTCGTATAGTAGTCCTTTTCGACTTGGTGCTTCCGGGGGTCTTCAACCCAGTTCCAGTGAGAGTGAAATCAGACACACCAAGCTCAAGAGCCTTGCGTGGCGTACTGACGTTGCGAGCAATGTTCGACTTTGGTGACTCGCGATGGGGAGGATTGTTGGAAGTTGATCGCGCCAAGTGTGCCATGAAATTGCCGCTATACGTGGACTTGGATTTCGCCTCGGGGGTGAAGGGCGAAGTGTTGATACCATTTCCAGATTGCCCAGGTGAAGGTGTAAGCGGCATCCGTCCGCCAGCGGTACGGCTGGAAAATAGCGCCTTATGCGACTTGATAGGTGTTGATACAGTTGCAGTAGCCATGACTTCAAACAATATCAAGCATCAACGAGAAATGGATTTTGTTGGACGAGTATCAGCTGAAGAAGATGACAGTGATTAACGACTGCATCCAAGACACTCTAGCTAAAGGTTCCTGGGGAATAAGTAACTGTGATATCGGTAATCAAGTATCCGATGACTATATTGATGGCTCGACAGGCCGGCCTGTGGCTGAACTCGTCCAAGCTGTGTGTCAGACTGGAGGTGAAATCGATGATGCCGTGAGCAAAGCTGGATTGTAGATTTTTTTGGGTTTTAACGTGCTTGCGATGTGTGTGTAGATACTCTAGTGGGTTGGAATGCTACCGAAGCCTGAGAAGCTTTAAAACAAAAGGGGGAGCTTTGAATGAAGATGGAGGGAATTCGGATTTGAATGTAGTTTGTACGAGGCGAAGGGTCCGATTGCAGAGCATGTCACCTACGCTCTTCTTTTATTTACTTTGGGCCCCACCTGTTCTTGGCCGGGCAACGATTGCAAGTCCAGGGGCCGGATTATCCAGCGAGCCGTCACAGGCGCGCTCCGCTAAGCCCCTCTCGGACTGAGGCCCCTCCCCTCGCCGCCAGGACCCACCTCGTCGTCAAAAGTGCAAGGGTTCAAAACTTCAAGGAATCAAGACAAAGCGGCAACATGCTTGACCAACTTCACCGCCTTGGTACATACGGCATCTCGTGTTCATCATCGCCGACAGCTCAGGAACATCCCTCGTTATACCTCGTCGATCGTCTACTGAAAGATTATCGGGACCGAGCCCTTCGTAACATCCGGTCAAACGTTGCGGTCCTTTGTGCGGTTTGAGATGACTTGATTTGATGATGGCTGCCCAGCCTTCGACTCCCGGCCAGACGCCAGGAATGTCCTCCATCTTTGGCGGTCCATCAGCTCATGCTCCTCCACAGACGCAGCCATCTCAAGCTATGGCCAGTCTTAGTCCACCACGCCCGCAGTCGCTGAATGCTGCCGCGACATCTGTCCCGATTGCTTCATCCTCCAACAACACCTACATCATGCCGAACTCCCCAGCCAAGGCTCGACCTGGCGTTGATGGGTACCGACCCAAGATCACGCGTACTCTGGGCCAGCGTCCGGCTTGTTTAGTCAACGCCTCTGTAACATACTGCGGTAACAACCAGATCTTTGCATTTGGTGGTTTCGACCAATACACAGATGAGGTGTATAATCATGTGCTACGACTGGACCTCGCAAGCCATCAGTGGAGTTTGGTTGACAACTACGGAGATATTCCAGGAGTGCGAATGGGTAAATGGACCAACGTCAATTCTGTTTAATATCTAGTAGCTAACTTTCAATCTGAAAAATTTCAGGGCACACGGCCACGTTGTATCAAGGAAATAAGCTGTTAGTTTTTGGCGGCGAGAACGAGCATCGCACGTATTTGTCCGACCTCATCGTGTTCGACCTCAAGTCGGCACATTGGACCCAGCCGCAGGTATCGGGGCCGATCCCAAAAGGGCGAGCTAGACATGCCGCGGTCTTGCATGAGGACAAACTCTTCATCATTGGTGGAATCACGGGTCAGAACAACTACGTTCTGGACGATATCTGTTATCTTGATCTTACAACATTCACGTGGTCCAAGGCATGGCGGTTTGTCGGACGGTTCGATCATTCGGCCTGCATCTGGGGCGATCGAGTCTGGGTCTTTGGCGGCCTGAGCGAGGATATGGACAAAGTCAGTGATCTATGGTGGCTCGATTTGAAGGGGTGTCCAGAGTTTGATTCACGTCCTCAGATGGGAATATTCGATCGAAACTCCCTCGTGAGCAGAGCCATCGGTTCTTCTCGTCCCTCATACACTATGGCGTCTGCTCCCGTGGTGGGATCGTCTGGGTATGCTGCCAACTCTCGGACGGCTCAGGTGAACCCACCGTCCTTCCAGCTCAAATCCTACGCACCGATGGCACCTGGATCTATATCTGCTGTCAAGTTTATGTTTGGACAAGCGATTCCATCTCAAGGGTCGGGAATTCACTATCATCAGTATTCATCAGGGATGCTACTGGACTTTGTCACTCCAGCCGCAACCATCACACCGAGGGAGTGCTCGTTATCAGCTCTGGATCTTAACACTCTGCGGTGGCAGAAACTTGCAGAGGGGCGCGAGATTTTCAAGGCCGGGTACCGATGGCACTACTGCACGATGAATGAGGATGGTACCAAGGCATGGTTGCTCGGGTGTCCGACCGATCCTGCTTCCGCCGATCTGGGTCCGAATGGCTATGAGGAGTATCTCAGGTAAGAAGTTCGCATTTTGTCCCCCACTAGAGGCATTTTCCTCACTGACTGTCTTGTCCTGCAGCGACATTATGGAGATTGATCTCCGGAGATATGGCTTTTTGGGAAGCCGTATGACGACGGAGCTTCGAGCCGAATCCAGACCTTTAGCTCTCGCCAGGGCCATGGATCAGCCATCTCAGGGGCTAGGCGCCGATCTCGTCAAGGTCTTTAACCAACCTCCTGAATCTGGCAGCGGCACCGACTTCATCATCACGGCTCTCGTGGAGGAGCCAGACGATGATGATGCTTCGAGTGCCGGGTTGCCAGGGCTGGAACCATCAAGTCGCGATCAGGATTGGCTTGCGTCAGATGTGCCGACCTCTCAACCCATTCATGTACACAAACTTATTCTGCAGACGCGCTGGCCGCATTTTGCACGACTCTACAATGCGCAGATGGCAGAGTTCCACACCAAGAAGATGCACATTCCCGAGCCATATTCCGTCGTCAAGGCCTTTCTACTGTATCTGTACACGGACAGCATCCATGGCACATCCGAAGCCGACAGCGACGCCACCACCGATCTTTCAGACGTGGCTGGCCTTCTCGTCATGTCCAATTTGTACAACCTACAGCACCTTAGGCTCCTCTGCGTGAACCGCCTCGCTAAGGAGCTCGATGTGGAAAACGCCTGCGTCATCTGGTACTGCGCCGGCCTCGCCAACGAAGAATGGCTACGCAAGCGTTCAGCAACGTACTGCATGACGCACTGGGGCCGCATCGTCCGCACCCAAGGTTTCCTCCGTCTGCCCCGTACGTCCCTGGTTGAGCTCTCGCAGGAGGTTGACATGGAAGGACGGGTCGTGGCAGGCGAGGAACTGGAATGGGGCAGCATGGGATCCCGATATGGCGACGGGGGCCGCAAGACGAGCATCAGTAGCAATCAGACGCAGATGCTTGAATCTGAGGCTGATGAAGACGAAGGCATGGAGATTAATTGATAGCTAAGCTGCCTTGATGCGGATGTTATTCTGATTTGTTTATTTTGTTAATGACGTCGGCGTTTGGGCCTCCTTCTAAAACGTGTCGCGAGGGTTTACCTGTCTCTCTCTCTGTCTGTCTGTCTGTCTGTCTGTCCATGTTACATGTAGTACGAAATTACGACTTGGAATGGTTTTACGAGGGAGGCGTTGAAAAGACATTCTTAAGTTCCCATTGGACTGTGGACAGTCCCGTACTTGTCTTTCCCGTGTCATCTTTCTTCTTCTCTGTGCTCTTCTGTATATTTCTCTCTTGATCCAATATGCTCCTCTTTCGATTCTTATGCCTTGAACCCTTCCCCAGAACCGGAACGGGACTGATACTCCCTAGCCACATCACTATCGCATTAGCAGGTTTTTAGTCTTCCCGCTCATTCATATCTTCTGCAAGACTCCTACGAGACAGTATCGTGTATGCACATCCTAACGACGATTCTTTTTCGGCTTTGCCTATGCACCCGACATATCCTCTTTCTCTTTGAGACAAGTTCCCGCGGTTTTTTGCACAGACGCCCACGGGCTACGCCACGGCATATTATTCTAAGACCACTTTCCTCGGCTTTGCGCAAGCACCCAAGGCATGTCTTTTACATACATACATACATACATACATACATGCGAGTCACGACGCTTTCTTCTCGGTATCGCACAAGGCTCCCGAATTTATTTTTCACGATGGCTGGCCATGTTCCATCCAACGATCCTCTCTTTCTGCACAGCAAAACTAGCTCCCTCAGATGCTGGCAGAATCGTTTTGCCATTATCGCGCCATTGAAGGGTGCCGAAGATTTCCGACCCTGGCGTATCTCCACTGAGTTCCACGGCATCCTGAGTCTGACTTCGGTCATATATGTAGCAGAGTCTTTGTCTCTCCGTGTGCAAAGGTGTCTTTCCCATTTTCGGCCGGACCGGACCACCAGGATGCCAGTCACCCGTATGTATGGTGGTCCCGGTCCGTGGAGCTCATCAAGATTCAAGACCGATTGCGGCGGCTTTGAGGCCGACATTGCCATCCATCGAACTGCTACAGACTTCCAGTCAGCGGGGACCTACCTCTCTCTGCCTTGGGAAGCCAAGGGACGGATGATTCATGAAGGCCCAAGGGTTGCCGGTGGCGATGCCAAACTTCTGCATGATTCTCTTCATAGACCTGCACTCTGCGAGGCTCTGCGAGGACACATGCAATGGATGTCTAGAAAGGTAGTGCCGTACCTCGTGGTTTTGGTGAGCCCTCCCTTTTCCCAGTTCAGTCTAGATAGAACACGCATTGTGTATACACTGGAGCGTCTGAACGTCTTTGAACTGGTACTCGCACTAGGTAGTAGGCGATGTTGTTCTGTACATATAGACCTGATTCTCTTCTTCCCTATGAGCATGGTGGTAAACCCTCATTTTCGATACATACTCCGTGTTTTCCCCAGCGGGGGCGGTTTGGTCTTGTTGAATCTTTTCCCTGTAGACCACTCGACCCCTTCTTGCCTCTATACTCTTTACCGTGAATCTGTATCGTAGTCACCTGTGTTCCTCTATTGCCAGCAAGTACATCCCACACACCGCGCGGATGAGCACCCCAGACCACATCGTATGTACATCATCGCCGTTTCAAGCCCCTTCATGTTTCATTACTACAAATACGCAGCAGCCACTACGAGACATCTGACATTCAAGCATACATAGCCAGTGAGCACATTGCCACTGTGTTCCATTCATCGAGCCAAGTCTATCTCTTGCGTCCATTGAGCCAAATTTTGAGTCCCTCTCTCCTAAGCTCCTTCTCCCTCTATAACATGACAAAAAGACGAGACAGACAGAGGACGGAAAACCAACAGAAAGACAACACAAAAGTCACGTCGCTGTTTCACAAGCCACCGTCATTTTGATAATGAAAAAACGCTCCGTTCGCTTCTCCCCACCTCCGAACAAAAGGGGTCCGGTGATGGGGCAAAAAAGAAAGGGGGGTCTGGAAAAGACCGGCATATCGACGTAAGAAAACTCCTGAATCCATCTCTCTTTTGGGCGTAAGAAAAGTTAAGCATATCCATTAAGGCCTTACAGAATAAGACAAAGCAGAACAAATACAGACTAGTGCAAAGCAAAATGATGCAGCACGAAATCACCAAGGATAACAGAACAAGCATGAGCATCCAGTCAAGTCCAGTCAAGTCCGGTCAAGTCCGGTCAAGTCCAGTTAAAGTAAAATCAAGTCCAGCCATGACGCCTCGGATCAAGACCACCGATACGTCACTCCTCGTGCCCAGTTTTCGTACAGGCACAAAACACGTGCAGTCTAGACGTCATCTCGCAAGTCGAATCGTCGTGGCTCATGCAAGGCGGGAATGACGCGCAAATACAAAGATTGCCCAGAAAATCGCGGAATCCAGTTTGACATAAAGACGAGTCGATACTACCATCCAACGTCGTGAAACCAATTAGCAGAAAAAGCGGAGAAACCGCGGGGATGGGGTATCGTTATAAAAAGGTTGGGCCAAGTGAAGCCCGTCGGCTCCTGATTTTTTATAGTTTTCTTTCTTTGAAAAAGCCCCCGCTTTGACATCTTGGTCATGATTGACGAGGGCTTTCGATTCGTTTTAGGGTGCAGGCCGCCAGAAGATGGGCAATAATGTATCATGACAAGCATCGGCGAACAAGACATCATGGGGTCGATCAACAGGCAGCAGGTTGCTGAGACTCCTCTGCCCGACACGGTATAACACTGTCGCGATACACCGACGAGGACTGATCCGCAAAATGTCGCACGAAGGAATGTCAGGACACGCGTAAAAGATTAGAAAAAGAGACTCGCTGACAGGGCAGGGCAAAATCCCAGCAACTGTGGCCAGCTTGAATGAGCCACACGGTATTATTATTAAATCGTTCGTTCAAGGCGGGGTCGTAATCATGTAAAAGACCTTGAGTTGGCCCTTCTTGCAACGAGTGCAAGTAGTCACCGTCGAACAGCAGTTGGGGAAAGTCAAGGTCCTGCTGTCGTGGTCCCTAGTGCATCATTGACACTTCTCCGAGTCCTGGTATGTTCAAGCCGGCCGCAAGCGCTTGCATTTTGAATTCTGCGTTGCAAGGTAATGAGTGTGACTTATGCTAAAAGGAAGATTGTATTAGAGCAAGAAAGAAAAGTTGGAGGGAGAGGAGGCGGGAGATTGCTTGACGCACATATTTGAGGCCATTCAAGTTCTTGTAACGCTTGCCACACGTGTCGCAGTTGAAGGGCTTTTCCTTCTCCATTCCCAGAGTGCCGGGGTACGGAGTACTCGTCTCGGGGTTTACAATTGAAAAGGTTCCATCACCGTTCTCATGCAATTGCTGAGACTGATGGCCGTGCATCTTGTGATATCTAGAATTAAGGACTCGTGGTTAGTCTTCATGAGACTTGGCTGATAAAAAGTAGGGTAACTTGATTGAGAACATACTTCAACCCATTTTGGTTCTTATACGCCTTTTCACAGCCAACGACTGGGCATTTAAAAGGTTTATGCTCCTCCGGCATCATCATGTGCTGCAGCTGTTGCAGCAAAGCCTTATTACTCTCGGGTCCCACGAATTGGTGACCCTGGGTAAGACCGAGCTGAGCAAGTTGGGCCTGAATTGATCGATTGCCTGTTTGGAACGCGCCTCCCGGACTGAAGAGATGCTTTCCAGGGTCATTGATGCAGAAGTTCGAGTCGTGGTTGGCGGTGTTAAAGGGGCCATCACCGAGATCGTTCGCGTTTCCGCCACCCATGGGCATACCGGGAAAATCCTCGTCCATGTCATCCAAGCCTCGGATTTGCATTCCGTGTGGCATGTGCTGTGCCGTCATCAGTGTGGGCGTGTTGACGGAAGAGACGGTGGGGTTGTTCTGAAGCCCAAAGCTCGTGGCTGCCGGGGTGGGGGGTTGTGATGTTCGCAGGCCCTGGGTGATGCCGGACGTGTTCATGTGTAATTGGGGTCGCTGTTGCTGACCGAACAGCTGTCTTGTCTGGTGCATCTTGTTACTGTCATCGAGTTCCATGGTGCCGACCGCATCGTCCATCTCCATGTCTGCGACAGCATCCATGTCGTCGTTTAGGTGGCTGGCGAGAGCGGGATTCCTCTGCGCCTGGAACGTTCCCATGCCCATACCTCCATTACCAAGGGCCAGAGACTGCCCATTCTGACCAGGAGAGTGGCCAGAGCCAGTGGGAGTAGTCCTCGAGCTTGACCGGTTCGACGGCCCGGGGACCCCAAACTGAGAAAACGCGTTGTTTCGGGACGCGCTCGGGCTTGACTGCGTGTGTGCTTCTTCGTAATGTTGAAGCAGATCGTGCAAATTAGGTAATATTTTCTCGCAGCAAGTGAAGTCTTTCATGAAGTTGGCCTCTAGTTTTGGCAGATATGACGACGAATGGAAGGACGAAGACTGAGGGATGCCGGCAAAGGGGCTTTGCGACATGCCCTGCATGGCCACGCTAGATTGTAAAACCAGTCAGCATGGGCAAAAGTAGACATTGAGGGATATTGCAAAGAGAAGTGAGTTCACTACTGGACGGGGCAACAGTCGGCTCAAGGACCTTAGACACGCAGTCCGCGCGCCCAGTACGTCTGTGCGATCTTATACGATGAGGGACAAGAGGAATGAAGAAGGGGTAGGGGCATAGCAGGCATTCACATGCAGGGCATTGTTCAGTGGGTGGGTGCTGCGACCACGACAATCCGCCCTGATAATGTTGCGAGAACTGCCCGAAACTCCAGATACTGGCAGAGTACATAGTCGCCCGAACTCAAGGGTGATGAATTTTGAAGGAAATAGAAAAATGGTGTTCGAGGATGCAGTAACGAGGGCGGACACGGGATGGGGATGAAGGGCCTAATGCAACTTACTCGTCTCGAACAAAACTACCGATTGACATGCCACCCCAACTCAGGCCAGCCATTAGGCTACCGTTCATCAGGCTACCGTTCATTAAACTACCGCCGAGCGACTCTCGACGGTTGCGGCTGGAAAGATCGCGATTTGAATTATTGACGCATATGGGCTTAGGACCAGTGCTCACAAACGAGCCTTGCCGGCCTCGCGTCATGGCCGTGTCAAGGCCGCCTGAGTTCATGATGCAAGAATCCCAGCCGGCACGGTCAACAGCGGCGATGTGGAGATTGGAAACTAGAAGTCGAAGGGACCAGCTGGATTCCAGAGAGATAGAAAGGGGGATATTGATCTATTGATCGTGTGCAATGAGCCGGCGAAGAGCGGCTTCAAGTAATCGGGACGCGTCGCAAACGAGAGAAGTGAGGGAGACACGAGAGCTGAAGAGGCGGGGAAGGCGAGGTGGGGGAGGCGAAACTGGCAGCTGTCAAGACTGGCAAGACTGGTGAGACTGGCGAGACTGGCAAGACTGGCGAAGAATGCTGAGAGTGGTGAGAATGGCGAGAGTGAAGATGACGATGCGTGGCCTTGGGGGAAGAGATCGTGGAAGGAGGAAGTTCGGAGGAGATACTGGCTGAGACGAAGGTCAGTTGTGACTGCGACTGTGACTGAGAGTACGGCAGTGAAGGGGCTTGGCGACGCTGACGAGCGAGGTGAGAGGCATGTAAGCAAAGGCAGGGGGGAGGCAGGGGGTAAGGCGAGGCAAGGGTGGGGCAGGCGAGGCAGGGCCGGGTATTAAGCCGGCGCCAATAGGTGGAGAATTAAATATGGGTCGGGGATCAGGGGCGCGGCAACCATGGCAGCCACAGCAGCAACCCGCACGCCAGTGTGTGTCTGCCAGTCTACGGGAAGTATAGATGTCTGTCTGTCGTTGATTGACGTGGCACTTGTCTCACAGTCTCACAGCTGTCGCGCCATGCCGCGTTGTGCCGGATCGTCCTGAACTGGGATGGTGGATCGGTGGAAGAGTGGATGGTCATAGGGAATTGGCAAATCGTGAATCGTGCATCGTGAATCGTGGCTAAGGACGTCCGGAGTAGGTACAATTACGGATACATCCAGGAGTACGGAGTAAGTAGGTGTGAATACGTCGCGGCTGGTCATTGGGCGGTGTACCGTACACGGCTCTCGCTGGGGGGGTTGGGTGGCGCTCTAGGCTTTATGGTGCACGGCATCTGTGCATGGCCTGGCCTCGTGGCGATGGGCTCGATGGGAGTGCGAGTATAGGTACATATGCATGTACGGAGTGTACGGAGTAGCATTGTGTATTGTATATACATACATACGGAGTAGGTACGGATACTCGTGTCTGTGTTTTGCTAACTGCTCCTTCTCCTCCTGTTGCTCCTGCAGTACCTATCCCTTCTCTGCGCTCTACGGAGTACAGAATGAACGAGTCAGGGTCGACGGCGAGGCAATTCAGCACGCACACGCCGTAGACTTTCATCTGGCATTTGCGCCACCAAAGATCAGGCAAGATCAGGCAACTGAGGCGGGCAGCGCCGGTGGGTCCCTGCATGCTGCATTGGCCGGCGCCAAATCGTGGTTATGCGCCACGACTCCACGAGGTCGTCTTTACCCGAGCTGGATACGTGCTCCGTAACTGCATGTATGTACCTACCTACTCCGTACGGAGTACATACCACTGATACCAGATCATCACTTGTGTTGATTAGGTATAAGTTAGGTAGGCTCTTCAGATGCTGGGTAGTGGCAAGTTGCAGCAATTCCCGATTTGTCCCCCGCCACTTCGTCTTCGTGCTGCGACTCGCGAGCTGTGTGGGCCGTCTGACGGTGACCACAAGTCCGTCTCTTCTCTGTCATGGCCTCGTGAGTCGTGAGTCGTGGTACATACGGTATGTACATGTAACATGCATACGATTACGGAGTATCATACCTCAACTTCTCAAGTGTCCGGCCCACGCGAGTCGAGAATAAGCTCTGTCCAGTGTCCAGTCACCAGTGTCCGGCAGTCAGCCTCACGAGTCCACGACTGACCAGGCTCATGGGCCACGCCTTGTCTGTTGGAACTTGGTCGTCTTCTCCGCATTCAGAACTTGGTGTCCCCCCGCTAAAAGCATCACATTATCACACTGCATCGACTGAGCGGTGAGACGAGGTTCCTCATCTAGGTATGTATGTATGTATTTGATCATTGATGGCCCGAGTTGGGCTAATATGTAGGGCAAATAGGACGAATAAGCGTTTATAAATTATAGCTGAGCAATCCGAATCTTGAATTGCCCTGCCGTTGGTAAATGATCTTGATCAACTTGGGCTCTTTGGCCCCCACTCGCGCACGTGCTGTGTCAAATGTCGGCTCGTTCCAAATTCGGAGAGTGGCAGGCAGGAGTACCTAACAGACGGAAATTCGTACATACTCCGTACCTATCCGGATTCCGTATTATTATGTATCGGGCATTATCCACTTTGCAGAAACGCACGACGTTAATAAGTTACCTAGGTACATATGTACATACATACTTGAACCTAGCATCTCAAATTGCCCCCCTTCTCTTTCGTCTGGAGTCTGGACATCCGAGGCCTGGATAATTATTAGTGGTCGTGGACTCGTGGTAATGTCATCGCCTCGTCCGTCGCGCGGTAGCAGCCGAGCTCACACCCAAACGAGACCGGCCGACCTGCCTAACGTGGGCAAAATTCACTGTTTCGTTTTCCGCAATACTTCAGGCACAAGCGAAACTATCGGTGACTCGACGGAGCCCCCAGGGAAAGATTCCCATCTTGCTCAGCCCATGCCAAACCGACAGGCTCCCAAAGTCCTGACCTTGCACTTGCACTCGCGCCGTGCCGGATCCATAAGTCGCGTACAGACAGTCGCTCGCTTAATATATTTGGCCATGGTGAGAACCTGCCAGTCTCGTCCGTCATTCTCATACCTACCTATGTACATATTTCACAGTTTACAGTGGCCGCTCGCCTCGTGTCGCCAACAGTGGACAATAGGAAACTCGTCGATTTCGTGCATACTCCGCACGCTGCTGCTTATCGACAGTGGGCTTATAAGCCTATCCGAGTCAGGCAGATCCTTTCTGGCGAGAGCAGCGATGCATTCATTTCGCCAGCGCCTTTCCACGCGATGCGTGTCCTTTGCAGCCTGGGAACAGGTCTGGGAGTAAGTAGGTCATAGGTGCTCTGAAAGGCAGCTAGGAAGCATATCGCGGCTACCGGCAATGGCCGTCCTGCGAGGCCACGGCATTGCCAGCTAGTTATGCCGGGTGATGAGAACATGATATAGCCGGTCGTTTCTCTCCCCATTCCCGTGCAATTGAATCCTGCGTGCAGCTGGAATCAGGGTCTCTGTCACGGTGGTAATCGCAGTGGAGGCGCCAGGGCCTTCTCTAGCACGGGACTAGAGGCAGCTGGCACATGGTCTAAAGCTCCCTTGTCGCAAAGGCCCCGTCGATGGAACAAATGGATCTGTTCCAGAGCATCTAAAGCCAGTTCCTTAGGATTACCTGGACCTTGCCGCACGCAATGGCGACACAGATGGGGAAATTCATAGGGCTGCGTCAATACCGATTGGACCGCGCCGACTGAGCCCGAAATACTCTATGCTCATTGCTCAATGCTCCCGAGAGCACAGAGGAACAGTACCTCGCAGAGGAGAGCACATGCTGGCCGCTGAGACGGAGGATTCAAGCTCAACCCAAAGTCCAAGTCACAGTGGGCCGGTCGCCTGGGTGCCCCTTGACCCTGCGCTGGAAGCGATAGATTTGCGTCCACACGTGTCTGGCAATCGTGGCGGCGCCATCTTGACTTCACAAAGTTCAAGCCAGCGCCCTGCGGACCTGCCACTGGTGCCTGGGGTATTGTACGACCCCTTGCAGCAGCTCCAAGCTCCAAGAATGGTAATTTTTTTTATATCGTTTTCGACCTCGATGTCAGTGACATGCTTGTGATATATGTACGGATTTCCTACATACCTAGGTATGTACAATGTAGGCGACACCGCGACCTGGAGAACGGGAAATCCCGAGGGCCGAACCGCGGTCAGTCGTTACATATTTTCTATTTTCTTTTTTGTTTCCCTGTACTCCGTATTCCGTACGGCATGATTTCCCGTTCTTTCTTTCATACGCAATTTTCTGCACTTCCCCCTCTTTTTGATGCGTAGGTGATAGTTACCTAAGGTACGACTTTTTGTCATAAGTATGTACTCCCTCCGTATGCCTGATTCGAGGCTTGCTAGAGCTCGACTCTCGTTGTCTGTTGCCGCTCTGTTGTCTTCGCAACCGTTGACTCTGCTGTGCTATCTTTCCTGTCGGTTACAGAGTAGTTCCCCCAATGATGTAGAAAACTTAACGGAGCAGTCGATTGGGGCTTCTAAGTTCTCGTCGGTCGAGTATACCTATAGAGGTATGTCGATAGAGTGGGCCGTAAACACAAGGTAAATTTGGAAGCAACGTGCTCGGTACATGTATGATGTATCACGTACCTATGTAGGTATGTATCACGACGGGCTAGCATATCGGGGGAGAAAAAAGCCGGCACGTGGCATCAAAGTTAATTACAGTGTATGTACCAGCCTCCAGGTTCTTCTGATATTCTCTGGGACTGGCACCAGTTCCTGTCGCGGGGCTTAGGGTAGGGAGTAGTAGCTACTGTGCAAGACAAGGCTCGAGGCTGGGATCCCGCCCCGAAACTGCCAGTCATGTGAAGTTGCTGACTACATACATAATGCCGTGGACGGTGGCAGATGTTCTGGCCAATGTCGAGAACGGGCCGGATCACCGAGATGCAGTATTACAAATGCAAGATGTAGTCGAAGCGCGCCGGTACTTCATGAATGCAATTGCGATTGCGAAGCAATAGCACAGTGTGATCCAGCCGCTTTCCTGGATCCCAACTTCCCAAGACTGTCCCCGCTGAACCGAGCACCATTGGCTTCCGGGCTTCGCGGATTTGTGGCATCTCCGTATGCACTCTGTACTCCGTAGAAACGAAAGACATCCGGAAGGGAGCCCCGGAGCCGCGCCCCATAGTGACATCACGCCGAGCCATCTCCGGGGGCGCAAAGAAGCGAAACATGTCGAGGAAACAACGAGCCAATTGATGAGCCAACTTCATGCACTCACGGACTGAAAGACAATGAGCTCGTTCTCTATCCGAACAGTAGTTAGGACTCTGACGGCCATGCATTGACAAGTTACGACCCGGAATTCCGTCTCCCGAATCGTACATCGAGTTATGTATATATGTATGTATGTATGTATGTACTTGTTGCAGAATCTCTGAACGAGCCAAGCCGTTGGTAGCCCCACCTCTCCGCCCGATCCAGAGTCCCGACTCCCGAGTCCCGACCCCTTCGCGCGATTACGGCCCGGAACATTTTCATTGTGTCTGGGCGTGAGGCATTTTGCAGAATGTCGGGTCGGAAAGGGCAAGAATGCTTCATTGCAACGCGCATGTCTGTCTCTTATAAGGGCATATTTTGTTCATAAAAAGGCGCGGGAGCCGTGGCTTCTGGTGTTCGAAAGTCCGCCAGTCTTCACCACCACGAAACTCGATTTCACGAACATTCATTTAGGTTGATGAGTCTTGACGCAGTTGACGTCGGACGACGCCCCACCTTGATGGTTACGTAACTTACGTCAGACCCTAGAGCTGTATTATATAATCTGAACCGTCATTCCCCATCGACCTTCTAGGTGTATTTTCAGCCCTATCTCCCCCCCTAGAACCACCACAACGGCACAGCATCCCATCGCCGACCTCTTCTTTTCGAACCACCTCACTCAACCATCATTCGACAATGAGCGGCAAAACTGCAGACGAACAGGCTCACTACCGCCATGTCATGCGTGGCGGCCTCATCGGCGGCTCAATCTGTCTGACTCTCGGCCTGGGCGGCGCAGTTGTCGCCTCGCGCCGCTACGCAGCTTTCCGCAGCCTGACGCTTCCCTTCCGCGCCTTCCTCGTCACCTCAACGGGTACCTTTGGCGCCATTGTTTACGCAGAACAGTCCTCCAACGAGTTCATGCGCCGGCACGATCCCAACTACGGATACCAGGATGCCACGCAGCGCGCCCTGCAGATTGCCCGCGAAAACCAGTCCTCGTACGAGCGCTTCATGGAATGGGGTCGTGAGAACAGGTACTCTATTGTGTTTGTCTCGTGGCTCGCGAGCATGGCCGTGGCGCTGGCCCTCGTGGGAAGATCGCCCATGAGTACGGCGCAGAAGCTTGTACAGGCGAGAATGTATGCTCAGGGGTTGACGCTGGCGGTGTTGATTGCCAGTGCGGCGTTTGAGATGAATGATGCGAAAGAGGGGAGGTCGAGGTGGGAGACGATCAAGATGCTGGATCCGGATGATCCAGAGCATAAGCATATCATTGAGAAGAAGGTCCATAAGGAGGAATATGAGGGGCAGGATCTGTGGAAGGGTAAGCGTGCATTCCGATTGACTCATAGACTCTTTGCGTTGCGCTGACTTGGTCGTGATGATGTAGATATGGTTGCGGCTGAGGAGCGCCGCTTGGCTTCCAAGAACTCGACTGATGCCAAGGCATGAGTTCCTTTCACTCGACACGGCATGAACTCCAACGAACAGTCAGAAGAGGCACACAAACTTTTGTGTCGTCTCTCTCTCGCCCCGTTCAAAAATTAGATGTCTTTCCACCGATCCGTGTTCATGCAATACACACTCGAAGCCGATTTAATACACACACACACACACACACACACACACACACACACACACGCATCTAGAGCTCCAACCCCACTCCATCTATTTTAACGAGCCAATTCGCAAGAACGCCGTTAGAGAACTTTTTTAGACGCACGAAACACAACAAGGAACAGCATACATCTTTCAGGTCGTTTCGTTTCTTTTCTTTACTGTTCCTTCATTTTACGTGTTCTTCGTTTGCCCTTTCTAATGCTAGAACCACCCTCATTACGGGTGGGAGGCTGAAGTGCAAAGGGGGATGGAAACGGGCAAGCAAGACGATGTCCACTGCAGGGCGTTTCTTTGTACGTAGTCTGCACTGTCGAGTGCAGTGATATGGTGATTGCCTGTTTGTCACAATAGCAAAAACTGAATTGGCTACGACATGTCATGTCTCGCTATGTTCCGAACGTCATGACATACCTTGAAACCGCATCCGTGGTTGTGGGCCGGCACTGCTCGCCCCTCATCCTCTACCCGCGCCGTTATCAGATGGGATGTAATCATGTAATGTATCGACGTAATACCCTTTCATGTTGTGCCATGGTGTAGTGTCTGCTGCTGTTGCCTTTAGAAATTCAACACGCACCCGTATGCTCAGTCTCGGAGCATCATGATCCCAAGCCTCATGCACCTGTTGTACCTAGCACTCAATCTATCCGTAATCCTTTACGCTCAGCATTCTCATGGTCTTGAGCCTCTCAGTATAACCATTTCTTTAAACTCGAACCATCCCTTCTTTCACACTCATGAATCCATCAAGTGATCTCTCAGAATTAGTGCACTCGTCACTCGCAAACGCAGTACATCCATGATTGGTAGGTAGATGCTCTTGCGCTGGACTTCCCATTCCATAGCCACATTTTCCTCGAGGAAAATGCATCAAGTCTCTATGTATTCATGGTCCAAAATCAAACTCAGTTCAACTCAGTATATCCAATTTTTTGTAACCCCAAAGAAAAAGAATGCTATGATGAACGCTATGGATTCCCCCTCTCCCATCTCCGTTTCCTCCAATGCACACAAGACACGCTCCCCC
>SRQH01000523.1:0-20243 GCA_018360345.1 Claviceps sp. LM84 group G4 | reverse complement strand
GTATTGAGGCAGTCAATTGATTAAGCCTTCATGATTCTATAGACTCTGCTCAATTACACATTTTTGACATTTTAAATGGCCAGACTGCGAAAAAGTGAAATAAATAGGTGTAGTGATTCATTATGGGTCCAATGTGGTATTGGGCGTTATTTTTCCGGAGGCACTGTTTATTATGCTAGGTTCCGACGCCAATATCATCGAGCTCAAATCCTACAAGCAAGCGCAAAAAAGATTAAGCTTCTCGGCGATGGTACAGCGCCATGCAAATGGAATTCAACACACTTCAGACCAATAAGACCTGGACACTAGTACCTAGACCCGGAAATCGAAGAGTCCTACGCGCCAAGTGAGTGTACGAACTCAAGTGTGTCACAAAGCGCGCTGGGTTGTACGTGGATTGGAACAAGAAAAGGGCGTGGATTTTCAGGAGACATTTGCTTCGGTAGTCAAGCCAATGAGTTACAAGATGATATTTGCAATTGCGACTGTATTGGACTTGGAGCTACACCAGATGGACGTCAAAACCGCTTTTCTTTAGGGATTGATCAACGACCTGGTATATGTCGAGCAGCCAGGGGGACTTGATGACGGCACGGGCCGTATCTGTCTGCCAAATAAGGCGCTGTATAGCTCGAAGCAATCACCAAGGATTTGGTATGAGACTTTGTCTGCCTATCTGGCCACTTTGGGCTTTAAGCCACTTACATCCGACCTTGTGGTGTTCTTCAAAGGCAACCTTTATATTGCCATTTATGTTAATAATCTTCTCATCGCCGGCCCATCGCGACGTGCCTACTCACAGCCTTATCGTAACACACGACCGGAAGAGTCACTCGTTCCACGGCTCAAGCGGAAGCACCTACGTCTTCAGCAAGCCAAGATACAGAGGGATACCTCACTAGCCTATCACGGTTTGCTGACTACACCACAGCAGCATGGCAAGATAGACGTGCCACCAATGACCATTACCTAGAGGCTAGCACTCCACTCCACTACCACAGATATTGGCAACAAGCTCGTGTACTTATACAACTACTACGTTGAACACGGCATAGCGCATGAGATGCTTCGCCGTATATTCTGTGAGGACTGTGAGCACTGGACGGTCAAGGCGTGGAGCAGAGCCAGTCGCCATGTATGCCAAGAACTGCGTTAGCTTAGGGTTTCCAACGACATATACGTTGGCAACGGATCCGGGGAGCAAGCTCGCGGTCCACTTACGCCGTGTGGTGATACGATACATGCGTGACGCAGGTGAAGACCTTGACGAAGAAGACTTTGACGAGGAGGATGAAAGCCCTGACGTCGACGAACATCCCATTCCTTTCCACCCCCTTTGCCGAGAAGAGTACTACACCGACTTCATTGACGAAGTCACGAATATCTTCTCCCTGCCGACTTCTGCGAAGAAAACCACTGTGACGACAATCGACACCTTCCCTAACAAGCCCGTCAGGCAGAAAGGGAAGGAAGAAGAGATCCTCCCAGAGGGGTTCTCTTCTTGCGAACGTACGTAGTCACGAACGAATTAGGAGCTTTCGCCACGCGACCAACTTGCGAAATCCTGGTCACGGGAGATTTTGTTCACGGCAAACTGTCTAATACCGTGGAATGCGCCGCTGAGTACGATGTCAATCATCAAGCTCTCCAGAGACTTCGTCAGCCACGACCGGCTGGTAGCAAGGCTGGTTACAGGAGCAGAGACCTTGACGTGTGAATCGTGATGGAGTGGGGAAATGTTGGACTGGATTATCGCGATACTGCTGTATTGGTTTTGTCACTTGCTTCTCACAGTTAAAGCATTGGCGATCGCCGATGAACGCTATACTTATTCTCTGCTACTTTTTCCTATGTCTTTGCCACTTGCGATTCCTCTTCTTAATGATAAAAATACAAAATTGCGAATGTTGGAATCACTGCCCTCAAGTTTCAACAGCACATGCGGACGTGGCCACTGACAACTGCACGTGGCGCGCTGTACGTGGCCTCACTCCCCGTGGTATAACACCACGCGGTACGGCTGTTCACTCTTGATTGTTTCCTTATTCTCTCTTCTAGATAGCTTTCACGAGTACGACAGATTGTTCATGACAGTTCACCCCACATGTATAGTGTATACGCAACCCTCGCGGATTTCTCTCAACGTTAGCCTAAGCATACTGACTAAAGTCTAAGGCTCCAAGATGAGGTGAAGAGAACAGCTTTTGCTTATTCAAAGTGAGAGGATGATTATGGATCCCATGACGTGATACATATCATGATTTATATAAGTAAATGGAGAAATTATCCATGATATATTCTGTTCAGTCTCACAACTCAAGACCGTCACTGATGCTACCGGTACTACAGAGTATTTGAGAGATTGAGACAGCTACTAATGGTGTTTGTTTATGTGCTGCTTGCTGACTTCTAAGTCCACGTAGATCGGAGCAAATTGCAAGAAACATTGCACACAAGTTAGACTGACTTAATTGATGTCTTGCTTCTGCTATTAAAGGGGGATCCATGACCATGAAGATGTTCCTCTATAGACTATATGTATTCTGTGCTCGAATAGTGTGACGTGCCCTGTGCCCATCCCGATTCCCGACAATGCGCCTGCCGAGAGCATAGGGCTATTACTAGCTAGGCCCTTGGAACTGCGTAGTCAAAAGTCGCGACAAATTCTACGCCTGACTCTAGACTTGAAACCTCACCACGAAGGGTATTTTGTCCAGTCGATGTCCGTAACATGATCGTAGCACGAGGTTTCATAAGTAAACTCATGGCTGGAGTACGAATCTTTGGGCAGGTCATTGAGTTTGGTGCACTCCGGAAACAGGCGTACGGGGACACAGTTGTCAGGAATGCCCTTCAGCGTCTGCAGCCCGAGTTGGAACTGTTTCACGATGAGGAAGTGAGCGCCATGGTAGTAGGAGAGACTCTCGTTGCATATGGCATAGGTCTCGGGGGACAGAAATGAGTAGGGCACGGGACGTTGCGTTATTCCGACGTCCTTGTTCCCAGCTCTGCTGCTTAGATGAACCGTACGTTCAATCTTCGAGATGTTGTTCTGGGCGAGGCTAATGGAGACGGGTGCTGGTGGAGTGGCAGTGTCAGAGACGACGGTTGTAAGGCCAAAGTGAAAATCGACAGCGGATCCATTGACGTAGAAAATTCGAGCGCTTTTCTTGTCGTCGCCCGTGCCCAGTAGGGATTCTCCAGCACCGATGTGGATGCCGTCGAGATATTTGCCATGTACAGAGGGCGAGAAGTCGCGACTGAGATCGGTCACGTTAACAACAAGATTGAAACCCCGTGATAACGAGGTGGCGGGCCTAGCATCGTGGGGGGCAACGAGAGCGGACACAAGCGTCAGGCCGCCGAAGTTCAGTAGGTGGGCGAGAAAGTGCATTGCCAGTGTCGAAGAAGAGTGCGCGCTTGGTGAACAATCGATACGTTGGCGACGGCGATAATAGCACAGAAGGGATTCGGAATGGGCAAGTAAAAAGTATATGCTTCTCAATATATGCGCGGAGCTGCTTGTCGTATAAATTGCTATTAGAGGCAGCGGAGGAGAGACGACTTACATATATCTACTCCGTAGGTACCGTACACTGGGTAGGTAACTACATAGTACACATGTAATACCTAAGTAAACCCCTACGATCACCAACAGATGCAGGGACGGGCACACACAACGCTGGTTCCCACGGGTAATTAAGCCATGATAACATCACGCGGAAATGACGTAAAGTTAGCATGGTCCCACTGGATGACCCTGTTCACTGTCAAGGGCAAATTTTTTTACATAACACACCAAGTACCTACATAACAAGTACTACCGATGGGAAGAATTCGCCAATGAGGTACAAAGAAAATAACGCCCAACGCCAAATTGGACACATTTTGGATTACCGCACCTATTTATTTCACATTTTTGCAAACGGATTGTTTAATATGTCAAAAATGCGTAATTGAGCAGAGTCTAAAAGTACATGAATGCTCAATAATGTAATGCTTCAATAACTTGCTTACCACCCGTTGAATACATATCAAGTGGAGGAAGTTTCGTGTTATTTAATTGGGGCCACTGTACTCCGTATGTGTGTACTCCGTAAAAAGTTATGTACCCGAGGAGCGTGTCGCAAATCCGGCCTGCCGCCTCCAAATGTGGAACTATCTCCAATACTCCGTGCTAATAATCACAGGGAGCAGCGGTCACCTGGACAATGCAGGGCATTTGCCAGGAAGTTACCAGACGTGGTTGGCTAAAATAATGGCAGTTTTGCCGGATTCCCGCTATTTCACTGTGTGGACGTCGAAGATGTATACTCCGTACCTAACACCTGCTCAGTCTCCGCCTGTTGCCCGGCAGTCACACGGAGTACTCCGTCGCGACCTGCGAAAGAGGTTTCGAGGGCCAACATATTCACCGTATACTTCCGATTCCTCCCTCGAATTATCATATTATGTACCTAATGGAGTACCTAGGTAGGCGAAATTGTATGTATTGCCAGAGGGAGTAGAGCCCTACCGTCGACCGAAGCATTACGATGAGATGAGTCTATCATCACACGAAGCAGCTATGTATGTACGAATACCTCCATGTCCTTGTTTAATCATTCAAACTTTACCAATATTGAATATCCACTGTCCACAGCCACGACTCACGAGTACATGTACATGAACCCGCAGCATGTTCCTGCACGACTCCCGATTATTGGGTAGGAATCCGGGCTGCACTGCCTCAAGCGCGCTGCGCCAATATATTCCATCATGACGCAGCACACGATTGCGACGCCATTTTTCTGGATAAAGGTCGATCCCTCTGAGCTCTTCCGGCGCTACACGTGTCCGTCATTTCCATATGGCATGGGTTCCATGTTTAATACTTAGTTTGAGACTGCGAGGAAAATGATCGTGAGTCACATACAATGATACAAAAAAAAAAAAAACGAGGATCGCAGCTCGATAGAAGATGGTCTCGAGACAGCTCCCATCATCCGTCGAGACTCGACGCTGAAGAAGAGACAGGAGGAAGAGGCAAGCGAGAGAAACACTGCATTCTGTCGCATCAGACGGTGGCATCATGACAATCGCAATGTTGGACCACAGTCGGTCTGTCATCCACAAATACATCATGAGCCATTTGAGACTCGAGAGCCCAGAGCTTCATTACATGATTATTCCCGGGATTGAACAAGAGAACGGCAGGCCGGAGGAGGCGAGTGATACTCTCACAAGCTTTCAGAACTGATGAACTGTTATGGGTTCATCGGCTCGAAGCTTCTGCTGCTGTCTAAGACTGGAGTTGACATTCCACCCCCCTGGAGGGAAGTTAAGTTGGGCAATGAAACTTCGCCCACATAGTCTGGAGAGGTTCGAGGCGATGATGGAAAAGGCAGTTTGCGAGAAGACCTGTTGTGGGAAAGACTTCTAGTCATATGAGCGGCGGACTCATCGAGTAGGCTCCATGTTGGACCTTGATTCTTGAAGGGCCAAGTTCACTGTTAAACTGTTCCAAGCGTGACAGTGGCTTCGTCGTGACCAGCGAATAGTCTGGCGTCGAAGTGAGAGAACGTGCCGACTGCTCAGGTCGCGCATGTTGAGGAACGGCAAAAGGATGCACCGCGACGGCCAGTGGCAAGAATGACTGACACGTAAGTGTCTACGCGAAGGGTACGAACTTCGAAGGGCATAAGGAAGTTCAGGAAGTTGCTACGCACTCTTCCGCGGCTATACTACGGGCAGCGCTGCCGCGCAAGCAAGTCAAGCCAAGTCCGGGGGTATGGCTTGCTCGACTTGACGAAATTCGAAGACATGCTTGCTTTCCTCGAGAGATTCGTGAGACTTGACTTGACAAGCCGAAAACAAGTCAAGTGACGCACAAAAGATCACGTGAGTGGCAAGAAGTCACGTCTTAGGTCACGTGACTTTCGGATTGCGTTAAATGTCTCTTGCTTCTGCGTACGATGGTTGAATGAAAGCAATTACATTGGGAAAACGCTGGTAAGTTACAGAGCGGCTGCCTGAATTCAACAAAGCCTACCAAGATCCGACTAAAAAACACCAGAACTCGGCACCGGCAACAAAGGACCTGTGGCTCAACTGTGAGCCGCTCACGACTTGCTCCAGAGCCAAGTCTGTCAAGCAAGCCGAGGGTCTAGACTTACTTTCTCAAGCCACCCTGCAGGTCCTGGCTTACTTGGCTCGCTTGACGAGACTTCGCAAGTCTTTCAAGTCTCCGGCAGCGCTGACTACGGGTTGTAAGCCGTAGCGAGGCTCCGAAAGATTATCTCTTAGGTTCAAGAACGGGCGGGTCGCGGGATGATGGATCCGGATAAAGAACATTTTCTTCTGGCGTACTCGCGACGACAGTGGCTTCTACCTAATAACAAGACTGAAACCGAAAGTCACTCCGCATTTCTGCCGTGCCAAAATAAGGGGCGACACCAATAGAAGAGGCCATGGGAGACGGGGAAGTTGACAACCCTTCTGCGACAGATAACAGGAGAAAACATCGGGCACTAACTGGGCACGATGTGTTCAAAACACAGCAGTGGGCTTTGAGTTGTTTGAGTTGCGAAATGTCGACGGCGAGTTTGCAAAAGGTTACGGAGATGGCACGTGAAGGAGGTCAGGAACCGCTTTGAATATCGACAGGTAGACGATCCGCGATTGTCGCCAAGTGGAAAGAAGATAGATATCCGAAGCGGCATCATCAAGCATCTCAGCCAGTGGAACAAAGAGACTTTAAGGGCGCCCACAAAGTCACGGCCGTCGGCATGTGACAAGGGCCAATATATGGGACAAGGAACTGAGAAATGTCAATCCAAAACGTGATGATTGACTGTGACTCTACAAAGGACTCTAGAGGCGTGTGTCCTCCTTCTGAGCCCACGAGGTGGCCAGCGTCGTCGTCGAGCGATATATATATACAGAATCGCAAGTGTCCTCCTCTGAGGCTCCTCAGACGCCACTGTCCCTGCTGCAAACCCCGGCTACCTGCCTGAATATCCCGAGGGTGCCGGCAACCGCTATGATCAGGTATACGCTCTAACCGGCAAGCGCTGACTTGGCATTCGGCTCGTCAAAGCGCTATGCTGGCAAACGTTGTGCAGGCAATCGCGAAGTCGACACTCTCTGGTCGGGCAACGCTGTGCGGCACCGTCGTTGCATAGCGCCCCGACTGAAACGCCTCGGTGCGGTAGATGTGTCTGGACCCAGGACTGCCTGAACCTTTAAAAGCGCTGTACGATCACCGTCGGTGCACAGCGCCCGCGGTTGGAGTGTCTCAAGGGGGGGCCGGTGTGCTCACACGTGTGACACGGCACCGCTTCTTTTTGGTGACTACAAAGTCGAAAAGAAACGGTGCGAGTGGGCGATATGACACGCAAAGGGGCACACTCGCAGGAATTTGTATAGGCAAGTGGTGAGAAGACCGAAACATTTCTCACCCAAGCGGGCTACCATGTTAGGAGGTAGGTAGCTAGCATCACACGGAGGAGTCTATTGTAACTGTCGCTGCTTCTACGCCAACCGCGTTTGTTGAAATACCAACAAACGCACATAGACTGCTGCAAATGAACGGAAAAGGAGTGCACATAACTACCTATGTAATCGTCACCGTCACATAGTCTGCCGTCGCAGAACTTCCGTCTTTTCTATCGATCCCGTGGAGTCCGACCAGCCGCTGAGTCTGTCGAAACTGTAATATGGTGACGCCGTGGGCGAAGGGGCGAAGCTGGGCGGGGCTCGAATCCTTCTTGACGGATTGTTGGAATCGCCTCCGAGGGCACACAGTGCCTACGTGGAAACATACCGCGCGGTAAAAGTCCGTTTACTCTTTCCCTCTCTCTCCCAGATAGCTTCCATGAATGCAACAGATTGTTCATGTCAGTTCAACATCCTCGTATACGCATGCCTCGAGGATTTCTTCCCACAATCTACATCGCGACAAACCCCAAATTCCGTTCTGACCTGACTAGACATCGCAGATACTTGGGCGATGGGACTTTTTGCGTACACTCAAGCAGACATGATAGATACTTCATGTTCGACGTAGGTATACTCTATTATACGTTTCCACTACTACTGTTAAACATTACTACTTCAATATAAACAGCTACCTACCCCGAGGCGTTGGCGTACCCTCCCTATCCCTCTCGCGTTCTCGTCTACCCGTAGACGCCCCCGTAGAGAACGTAAGAGGACGGGGCGTTAGAAGATTTGGTGTTCGTGGCATAGGGGGCCCCGCGGGAGGGAGGAGAACCTGCGGAGCCCGTCTTTCTTCGTCTAGCTGGCGTACCTCAAGTGCGCGGGTAACGTTCGGTCGGATATCGTCGAGGGTAATGTCCGCAAAGATAGCTAGGTGCTCAAGACGCCGCTATCGCGAGGTCGAGAGTCATTCCTTGGGACTTATGGATCGTCATCGCGTAGGAGACCATAGGAGGAAACTGTTCTCTCCATTGATTGTGCGTAGACGTCCTCGTAGTATTCTGTGTACGGTACCGGCGGCAGGGGAAGATTGGGGCTACCTTCGAAGGCATCGGGACCCCGGGAACATCATACGGGAGAGCAGGACCGGTATAGTTCGGGAATGTTATGGATTAGTCTTTGACTAATCGTGGATGGATAGGCAGCAAGCCTGGGATGATTACATGAGACTCCCCTACTGGGCGCGGAGGTACTTGAACAGCTAGGAGGGCATTCTTGTTCTTTCTCTTTCTTTCCTTCTTCCTTAGTTTTATTGATAACCATTTCCTCTCGCGCATACATCCACTATCCGTGACGAGTCCACAACAGGGAAGTATATTTAGGACATACGCCGGGAGGGTGCTACGGGGATCGGTAACGTCGGCATGCCAAACGATATCGACAACGTAACCGCGACTCCCGTTCACGAGACCGGCCTCCGTCCAAATGTTCGCCGTTAGCATAACCCGGGCCCCAATACTAAGGAACAGCTCGACGGTAAGATCGTTGAACTCCTTACTCGAGATCGAAACACACCGCGGGCTACTATGCCGTGCGCGGAGGAGTAGTACAGGTCCATTCGCTTCACGTAGGCGCGAGTAGTTCATGTCGTTGACGCTCTCCCGCGTAGCAAAGAGATAGACGGCCTGATCCTCAATGTTGATACGACAGGTTAAGCAATCAACGATGTGTATGTTGAGACGGGACATAGCTGCAAAGTCGCATATCTGCAGTACAGTGTCCGAATGATATCAACTATGTCTCCCGTGATGGACGGAGGGGTTAAAATTCGGGTAGTCAGTGAACTTATCGAAGTAGCACCTCTATTTCCTCCTTTCCTTAGCATACCATCTGGCTTCGGCGTCCGGTGTCTCTACTCTCAGATCTTGCCAATCTGTGGTTGAACCTATCGAGGTTTGACAACCACTGATCAGTGTTGATACGACAGGTTAAGCAATTAACGATGTATATGTTGAGACGGGACACAGCTGCAAAGTCGCATGTCTGCAGTATAGTGTCCGAATGCTATCAATTATTTTGTTCGCTGCCAATGCTGGTGCGAGAGCCGCAATTGGTCGTTGACTGTGTCTTTGGATTGTTGGAGACTGTGTAAGGACAAATTGCTTCCACTCGTCACTGTGTCCTTGGATTACACATCGGGACTTCTCATACGGTTCGTCTGTGAGTTTTCCTTTCAGTTCTCGGAGGGAGTTGGTAGAAATCGCCGGCAACAATGATACTGAACCCGGCAAAGTAGTCGTCGTGCGAGTCGCGACTCCAGATAGGCTTCTCGAAGACGTTGGTCAATCCAGGCAAGCTCAACAAAGCTAATCATCGATTTCTTGTCGATAACCAGGTAGCTAACACCTTCTAAACGCTTTCGAATAGCGCCCACGCCGTCGGGGTTAAGTGAAGTGAGGGTCTCGAACCTTTAAACAGGAAGGCTAAAGTAGGCGTGGTCCGCTTAGCCATGGATACCGTTCGCCGCGGCGCCGGTAGGGGCAATCCGCGCGACGGGACTCCTACGCGGCGAGGTAGGAAATTGGGAACGTTGCATCGTCTCTAGCCGCGACGATAGGAGCTGTATCGTATAGGACTTGTCGGTTCTCACGCGACCGTCTACGTTGATGCGGAGAGGATCCGGGCTAAGGCCGTCTAAGGCACGTCCGTAGTGTTCGACTACCGTTTCGAAGAGTAAGCGCTGCTCGGGGTTTAGAGAGGCTTTCGCATTGGATGCCTCGGTCCCATAGTCGAGATTAATCGACGTTGACGCCTTGAGCAGTTTCCAATGCTCGTCCTTCGCTGTTGTGAGAAGGAGATCCGGGAGTTCCTCGCTATTCTTCCCAACGTAGACATCCCAATTCGCACTAAGATCTAACGGATGGGATGCTAGGTGATCGGGGTTCTGTAGGCCCGCCTCGCGCCGAGTCTGGCGTCTAGTAGCTCTTGAAAGTAGGCATGGTTGCTCTCGTCTTCGAGATCCGCAGCCTCGAACTCATCTACCCCCTCCTCGACAGTAGGGATCTTGTAGATGTAGTCAAACTGTAGCCGGCGAGGATCTCTATCGCGTAGGTAATGGAAGACGTCCTCCCATGTAACGTACTCCGTAGAATCTAAAATAGAGTTAGTATATAGGTGTCTAATATTACTATTAGAAGTAACGAACCAATCTTAAGTGGGAGACTCGGGTATATACGCCACGGAACGTGTAGAACTACCTTTGGGCGGCAGTAATATGAGTAGGTATGGTGCTCCGGATCCGAACGGTAGCGAGGGGCATAACGGAGAATTCGGTCGGGGACCCTGTCGGCAAGTCTTGGAGGCTGCGGACGGTTCGTGTTATCCCGGGTTAGAAACGTGAACAGCGTAGTAGCCTCATACTCTTCGTCTCGTTCGAGATACTGAACGTAGAGGCTTCTCCTCGGCCGCGTAGATTTCCGGTCCCCGTCGATATCCGGTACGTCTATCACGGCGTCTCGATCCTCTTCGGCCCGGCAATCGAGGGTAAGGACAACCCGAGAACCCTGTACGAGCGGAAGATCGAGTAGGAAAAAGGTTACCTCTTGCGACCCTCAGTCCCGCTCCACAAGAAGCATATGAAGGCTCTTCGCCGCGAGGGGAACCACCGGTCTCGAATCCGACACATGCGGAAGGACACTCTTAACTATATCCGTATAGCTTAACTATATCCGTATAGGACGCCGTCGGGACCTCCGCCTTCGTACAATACTTCGCAATGTAATCGAGGGCAACCCGGACCGAAGTACACGGCGTGATGTCCATGTTCGCGCGCCACGCCATAATTGCCACAGGACTATAATGGTTCATCGTGGTATCGTTTGACTTAGCGCAAAACATCGGGTACCGGAGATTCCGCCGAGTAGAGAGTTCCGCCGTGTCGAGAATGTCTCGCGGGAAGTGGAATTGACAATACTTCGAATTGTCCTCGGGATTCTGTCCTTTACGGCGGCGTAGACAACCGGGATCGCTGCACTTGTGCTTTTGTACCCGATTAACGATATCCGAGAGAAACTCAAGATCGTTCCGTACCTGCTAGCATGGATTGGATAGCGCCATTTGCCGTAGGCGCGGCTTCCCGCATCGGATCGGGGTTTATCGCCGTCAGGCGTAGTCCCCAGAAGCGCGCGTAGTCGTTCCGACTCTGTTCGCTTTGGAGGTCTAGCTTAGGTGTCTCCGGGGACCAAAGGAACCAATGTGCATGTACACTACCGCGTCCTTGAAACTCATACCGAATCCAATAGTCCGTGTACCCGAGTTTTTCCTTGAGAAAAATACGAAAAAAAATAATCTAACCGTTGTTGAAAGTGCTCAGTGGCTAGATGCGGGTTCTCTCGTAGGAACTTTCGGGCAATCTTTGTCCGTTGTGTCGGATCCGCGATATTCCACGCATCGTAATCGTCGGAATTGCGAAGTAGAGAAGGCCAGTGTAGATCCGCGGCACTCGCGGTTATGAAGAGGCTCGGGGCGCCGAGGGCGCGGACGTACGCCTCGAGTTGAAGCCTTTGGTTGCCATGATTCATGGCTGTCAGTGTTATAGAGCTGGCTACAATCATTTCGACAACAGCAGAATCCACGGTGCAAAGTGACACAGCTGTAAGTTTGATAGGTAGGTACCTAGGTATGCATCGCCGGTTACAGCAGCGATGTCTAGTGTCGAAGCCCGTTGCGGGCAATGATTGTCTGATCTCCTGCTGGGGGAGATTGTCGCAGAAATGTGCGACACAGCTGTAAGGAGGTACCTAGCCTCCTAGGTAATCCGTACGGAGTACGCAACAGATTCTAGGGAGACGGAGCTGCAGTTAACCCGTTACCCGACAGAGCACAAGAGCGACAGAAGGATGGTTCATCAATCATCACTGACGGACCAGCAGCACGAAGCGATTTTGACACGAAGCGATTTTGACACGAAGCGATTTTGACACGAAGCGATTTTGACACGAAGCGATTTTGACACGAAGCGATTTTGACACGAAGCGATTTTGACAAGAAGCGATTGACATGACCGAAAAGTTCAGGAACCAGTGAATCAAAGCACATGACCCCGGATTGAGCGAATAAATCATTTTGTCGAGTTCAGCCCATGCTCAAGTCCAGAACAATTGTTTCCTCTGCGAATTCTGTCTCTCGGGAGTATAGGAGGCTGCAAGCGGCAATGAAGTTGTTCGTATTTCTGGCTTCAAGCATGTGGCGTTGTTAGGATATGGGGAAGTGTGAACTACCTCGTGTGCATTTGCCTCGCCTCGCCTCACCACCGCCGCAAATAACAGCGGCCGAACATAACGTTTATTATTACTCCTTGCCGCGTTGGCTGTTGCACTGTTCATCCTAATAATTCTCATCCGCAACCACGGTTCCATCCGTCATGACGTCATGTCCCTTGCGCGGGCTGTCCACGCGTTTCTCAACACATCATTTCTTCATACCTGCCCTAGATGGCTTGGAGTCTGAGCCCACGATGATTGATATGACGCGATCAAGAAGCACGAGTATACTTTCGAACTCCTCACCAGGATAAGTTGTCGCGGCAGCGGCCGATCTTGTTTGAAGAAGCCACCTACCTGTCTGAAATTTCACTGTTCTTGGGATACAGGCCATAAAAACCTGCCCCTGCTCTAGGAGCGTCGAACGGCGCAGGCGCACCTGCAAAGACTTTCAAAAGGTCGCTGTCCAAGAGGCACGATATCCAAAGGCAATGTATACTTGCCATTGTGACGTTGGCGGAACATTCAACAAGGGCACAATGTGCACCGTATCCGGACCCTATAAATTCGAGCTGGAACGTTCCTTTCTAGCGTGGCCGAGGTCATACAGAACCATAAACATCCCAGCTCGAAGACCCAAGCTTGGATATGGTGCACGTTGTCGCACTTGCTGAATGTTCTGCCAACGTCGCAATGACAAGTATATCTCTGTTGAAATCGCTGATCACTATGTGCCCAGCTGGTAAGTGACCCTGAGCTTTTTTACTTCTCATACATGTCCACCCTTCCTCGAAGAAACAATCCAACAAGAGACAATCCAGACCCTTATAGCTTAGGGTCAGAGGAGAGAGATCGCATTTCCGCTTGAGGTTGACCACCTCTTCACGCTCAGCGCGTACACCGAGACCAGATCATCTGCCCGCCAAGCAAGCAAGAAGCTTAGCGAAGGGCCCGAAAGCGAGGCTACCGCCACCAATACCGTCAAGCAAGAAGACGACCTGTTTTCTGGTGCTTTCCCTGACGATGAGCCTCTACAGTACCTGTGACCCGACAAATCCCTGCTCTCCGAACAATCAGTACCCGACCCCAACATCCAGCTTGCCCTCGACGCTCAGCTCAGCGCGTCGCCAGACAAGATGGCAGACCGAAAGGCTGTCGCTCAGTAGGCCCTCCGCACTCAAGACCCTCTTGGCCGCGGCCGCGACGAACGACAAGCGACCCCCAAAACCAGCTCCTTTGGCGGCACCAACGTCAAGAACTCCGCGTACGACCCAAAGGCATTCGAGATAGCGGCGGGGTATGGATGATAGAAACAAGTTACCTTCGCTTTGTTCCATTCCCAGCGTTCTTAACGTACACGTCCCTGGACAAGCGAGCCGCGTGGCGGATGCTGTACAAGATGCGTTCCCAGCCCAAGGTCGTTGAAGAGCGTGAAAAGAAGTTGGAAATATGTATCTTCTCAATCATTGAGCACCTCCACAACAACCTGGAGTGTAACCGCGAGGAGCGGGCTCGCATGACGTTGGTATCCAAACGGGTGTCGGATATCCTCCAAGGAATTCCTCAAGTCTCGGTACATGTCGGAACGAAGTTGCTTTGCCAGCATCCAAGAGGTGCTGGCCCAGTTGGAGGCGGTGTTTGGTGACCTCCACGCATCAAGTTTCAACAGCAGCCAGACGCACCCTTTCCAGCATGATCGACATTAGGCAGGATGGCATTAGCGCGTTCATCGGCAGGGTCAACGCGCTGACCGACAAGATCAAGATCCAGGTGATGGAGCGCGAGGGCACGCTGTTCAACTGCCTGTCTCCTGGACTATCCTGATTTTGACATCATGGGCTACCTACGCCTTGCAACTAAGGATGACAACGTGCCAAAGGAAAGCTTCAGGCGCTCCCTTACTGTCGCCGTCGTCAGCAGAAACGAGGGCTTCGCCCGCCGTCAGAAGGAAGGATAGCGCTCTTGAGTCCTGAGCGCCAATGTGAGTCACTCTCCCTGCCCGACACCGACGTGAACGGTTCGAACGCCGCGAGGCCCTCAAGGAAGATTTCGCATATCAAATCGTCAAAACAGTTCATTGTCCCCTTTAAAGTGAAAACTGACGGAATTGGTCTGAATGACAAAGCTCTTCGTGACACCAGAGCAGGCATATCTCTTTATGACGCCTGAACTCGCCAAGCGCGTCGCCAGATCTCTCAAGGGCAAGATTATGAAGCTTCCGAAGCCTATAGCTTGCGGACTTGAGCAACACACCCCGAGGCATACTTATCAACTACATGCAGCTCCCTAACGACCTTCAGTTCAACTGCCAGAAGTTCCTGATAATAAGATTCAACCATGACGTGTTCGTGGATCAAAATCCTGGGTCCGACACCGCGGGTGACTTTCATTATCTGGCAAGTCATTCATCTGGCCCGACGATTATTGTCATTATTAATCTACTCTAGCAAGGCTCGCTGTAGCTTGCCCAGTTCTAGTACGTCTGCTTTTCTGAACTCCACAAAGGAAAAACCCTAGTACAGGGAGGAAAACCCCTGTGCCTTGATAGAACCTGTCTTTGCTATTGTCAATGCATACAGAACAGGTGCTTGCAGGCCTGACTGGCCTCCCTCGGCGGAGGCGTGGTGCAGGACAGGAAGAACATAGCTGCAGAACCCGAAGCTCTCTCGCGAAATGATCATTCCTTTTAGATCGTCGACAGCCTTCTGCTGCGTGATCGTTGGTCTGTTGGCTTATGGTCCTAAGTTATGGAGTCGAGGGCGAAGTGTGCGCTCCGCTACCGGTCTTATCTTGCTCCCCTTCGGCCTCCCGACTTTCCTCCACGGAGGGGCTTCGGGGGGTGTTTCGACGGTTTGTCGTCCCTTGAGGGGCAGGTCGTCAGAAGATTCGGGTTGGAGAAGGTCATCGGTCGCCGAAAATAGGCTTCTCGCGCTTGCCTCCATCGGATATTCGCGATAGGGCACTGGCGTGACCAAGACGGATGCGTGCTGGAGCAGTTGAGGCAGCGTTCTCTCACAACTCTGGTGAGTGCATGGCACTCTAGGTCTCCTCCGGCGTGTTTACTAGCGGAGCAGCGGCCATATCTCGCGGCGGCCGCGCAAAAGGCGGCGATGTGCCCAAACTTGTGGCACCTGTAGCACTGTCGGGGGTGCACTGCTTCGTCGTATGGTTCTGCGTTGAAAGTCTCCGACTGGTATACCACACCGGCGCGGCACAGCTTGTTCGCTGCTTCGATATTGTCAACTCCTATACTCAACGGAGCGTAGGTTGCGATCCCGTGGGGTTTCCGTCGGACCGTTTGCTGCGGTAAGGTTTTTCAACAGTTCGTCTGTGCTTTTGTTTGATGACAGCCGACGGCCGTATGGGGAAAGGTTTAAAAATGACGCTGGATACGCGGCGGTTAATCGTTGCATCCGGTACATCCGGCCCAAAGGCGATTTGTACCCATGTGTTGTCTTCAAAGTTCAATGTGTGGTCGAGCTGCGTCTCGGAAGGTTACCACTGTGTTGCCGCTTTGGAGACGGCGTACTGCCATCGCGACGTCTCTCTTAATGGCCGCGTTCACGGCCAGAAAAAAATTTGCCGATTGTCTTCTGTTTACAGCCTATCCGCTCTCTATGCGACCTTCGATCCTTTGATTAGTAATTCTCGATGGACACGCGAGGGGCTGGCTGAAGGAGTGACACGCGGAGTTTAATAAATGGTCTCGACACGCGCTGCGACGGCAGTCCACGACGATGCGTGGTGGGAGTCTTGCTATTGTGAGAAACGCATAACCACCCGTTCCGCCCAAAAGGTCAAGTGACCAAGTTGCACGTCTGCAGCTTGATCAAGGTTATATAGTGCATTGTCACAGCTGCACAGACGGCACTGTACAGACCGTGACAGCTATAAGGGCTTTATCAACGACTCTCTCGATGATTTATTCAATTGGTGTATTCTGCAACAGTAAAGTTGACAGAGTCGCGAGTCGGCAGAGAGACCCGCAACATACTTTTGCACGGCGCCCACCACCATCATGACAACCTTTCAGGGAACAAATATACCCGATCTTTTTCGATTCGTGGTGGAAGAAGAGGATGATGACGATGACGATCTTCGCCGCGCAGTATCGATTTAAGCTAACCCTAGGCGCCGAGAAGAGTGGAGAGAGATGCACGTCCGTCGTCCGCAAACCGCCATCCCATTGATCCAGCAAAACTTCCCTTCCCCTCCGCAAACCACACTTCTCCAACCCGACTCTCTCCAACCTGAAGCGAAGCGAGGCGAGTCTTCCCCAGCCCCTAATAAAAGCGCAGTGTAAGGCCGCGGGGGAATACCTCGTATTATGCTGTGTAGTAATGCTCAACGAATCTAGCCACGTTGAAGCACTGTTCAATAATTCCTGATAGCAAACAGGTGACCAATTCAAAACTTTACCGACCTCTTTCAAATTCATATCAGCGACACTTGACCCCCTCCACCAGTACTGCATTTACCTCAGACCGCCACACAAAGTACACTTCGTCATGCTGGCAATGGTGACGACACCTGGAATGGAACGGGCAGAGCGAACCGCCTTGAAAACATCAGGGCCGCGATTGAAGCGACGGACCGATCAGCTCGACGACGACCGAAGTGACGACGGACAAGAGCGACCGACCCGGAAGGCACCTCGCAAGGCGACTCAGAAACGGAAGCGAGGCACGACCCGTGGAGACAACGGAACCCCTCACGATTCAAAGTCAGTCAGGGGTCTGGCAAAACCACATCTCCTGGCTGTTGCTAAGCTTCAAGTGAAGGTGCTCGAACCCAACCGAAGTATCGGCAGCAACAGGCAACTCGACGCGGACCGCGTCGGCGAGTTAAAGAACCTGTTCAAGAAAGATGGGCTGAAGCGCACAGCACAAGAGAACTGGCTTCTCTGCGTCTGCAACGCTGCCGATATCAGCAAAATATGGCCTGATGAGAATTTACTTAACCGAGGCCACTGCTCAGAGGTCATGCCCCAGTCTATCGAGGTGCTTAACGGGCAACATCGTATTGCAGCACTGCGAGACTACGTCAACGATACAGGAAACGACGAAGCCGAGCTGTGGTGGATGTGCGAGCTATACAATCAAGGTGGTGTTTCCTTCCAGCTGGCTGACGTTGATGAAGGCGAGTCTTGCGAGAACTGACAAGATGATCATATAGAAACCTTGCCCAAACGCCTGGCTCAGATAATGAGGTTCAACCCCATCGAACCAGCAATGTCTGCTCGCCTAAACCACGCGCAGGTATGGATGGAATTGGTCAACATCACGTCACCGGCCGGAGACGATAGAGGCGGCAAAAGTGACGCCGAAAATAGTGAAGTGGAGCAATCGATGAATCTGGACTATTCTCTTATTGAAGCTTTTCGGATTGCTCGCGAGGCGGAGTTTCCGTCCCGGCGACTAGCCACGTTGTGGAACAACCGACCTTGGCGACGGGTCGTAACGCAATGGTGTCAGACGCGCCTAGGAATGGACACATTCGCCATCTCCTTTATGGCGGGGACCGCGAGCCTGCGCATTGACGAATACTTTTTTGAGATGATGGAGTCGGCACTCAACACCCTCCGATCTCTGCCTTTAGATACGACTATACATATTAGCCCCGATGACTGGGACCAGTTGGCCGACGTGTACGAAACGGCTGGAGATCAGACGCCAGATGCGCTGTCTATATTCTACGAAGCCGCTGGTGCCGAGCGGGTGCGAAGGAGCGGTTTTCTGACGTCGCTCAGTGATGCCGAATATGATGCCTTCTATCAACATATGATAACAGCCAACCATTACGACTTTCCCCGGCCGCATCGAATATCGAGATTACACATCGAGGCCATGGTCCAGGTTCTTTACCATGTTATCGCATGGATCGACCCTGAGATGGCCAACACTATACTCCAACAAAGTCGTGGGGCTCAGTCCAAGCCTCTGATCCGCACGTATTTGCGAGACGCGTTGAGCAACTTTGTGCGAAGTAACGGGATATCGAATTTCAAGGCTAGCGACGAACAAGCTATTGCAATGCAGAAGATCATTCTTGACTTTGCACGAGAGCAAGTGACCCAGTTCCTTGACTGTCCCATGAGGCTCACATTCTTCACAGGAGGATCTGCGCCGGACTTGACGACAACCGACTACACTATGCGCTTCGGATATACCGTATGGACTCAGTTGCTACATTTCACGCGAGAGTTACTGGCCAACATCACTGGAAGTCTGACTTTGATGTTCCGTCAAGAGTGGGACAGGATGGCTGACACGTTGCCAACGCTGAGGACGGCTGACACGTTGCCAACGCTGAGGACGGCTGACCCGTTGCCAACGCTGTCGGAGCTGCCCCACTACTTTTCCAACATAATTGCGAACGCACAAGATCCCGCTGCAAGGGCTATAGTTGCTAGCGCTCTGCAAAAAGCGTTGCAAGAAGCGTTGGCGACCATAACAAAACCTGTCAGGGGGCAAGGGGCGTCCGAAACCGCAATGCCAGATTCTGCTACCTATTCCACTGGCACGTCTCTTGAAGCTGCTTCTGAATCGCCGTCAACGATCGACATCTTGTCGCGAAGAGACGACAAGCTACCTGTTACTCGACAAGGCCCTGCCGACCGCAGTGTGTCCACTCGGCTGGTTCACGAAGCGGATGAACATGGTTTTCGAGACGCGCAGGGGCCTTTACCATATATGCTTGATGATCCCCCGGTTAAGATCCTCCCAATAGTTAGGCCAAAACTACCTACTAGGGCTAGGGCGAGGATTTCGATGGAGTGGAGAGGGGGGCAGGGCCAGTGAGTCGTGTCACGACTGGTCACAGCGGGCACAGGAGGCGGACGAGTGAAGCTCTACTAATGTCATGGATTCGAGCTTTGGCTCGTCTCCTTCTTAGTGTGAGAGAGTGGGGCACGCACATCTTTGTACGTACCTAGGTAGGATAGCATCAGGGGACGAGAAGACTTTTCTCTTCTCTTTCTCCTCAAGAGAAACAATTCTATTGTCAACGCTAGAGTGCAGCAACCACCCTAGGCCAGTCCATCACAAGTGTCTCTCTTCAATCATCAATTTTAAACACTCCTTTTTCTGATTTTGTTTTCGGTTTCTCGGTACGGGAATGAACTTCGATGCGTCAAGCTTATCCGCGATAGAGGCAGACCTCAACCGGTTGCGGGCCGAACTTGCTTCCTTTTCTCAACAACTACAGCGCGACGAAGCCCGCCGGCTCGCGACTTCCAGCATACCGGCCCCGATTCGGACCCGTTTTGACGGTACAAAGTCGCAGCTGAAGAGCTGGCGGATAACGGTTGAGGACAGATTATCCTCCGATTGCGCCCATCTGACACCCCGTCAGAAGTGGATATTTGTGTACGATGGCCTCACCGATCAGATTCAAAAGCAGTTGTCGTACTACTTCGAGTCGGGGGAAGCTCTCGAATGGAGTGCCGTTGCCTTCTTGAACCACTTGGAGTTGTTGTATTCCGACACCACGTCCCCCACGGTTGCGCGACTCGAGCTCCGGATGTTACGCCAGGCGGCCGACGAGTCCTTCAGCGACTATTTG
>SRQH01000522.1:0-20255 GCA_018360345.1 Claviceps sp. LM84 group G4 | reverse complement strand
TGAATTCTCAGCTTTGGGAAGGGGACGTGTCATGACCAGTACCGTCTGGTGGGCAATGCACTATATAACCATGATCAAGCTGCAGACGTGCAACTTGGTCACTTGACCTTTTGGGCGGAACGGGTGGTTATGCGTTTCTCACAATTGCCACCCCTGACGGTACCGGTCGTGACAGTAGCTTCCTACTAGCGGCTTGGCAGCACATGTCACTTTGGCCAAAAATTTCTGCTCGATTTCAATTTTTAAAAAGGGGCGTAAACGGTGCCTAATCGCCACCCTGATTACCTAAAATGGTATAGTGTGTTTCTGGTACCCTGCTATTGCGGTACATATGTACTCTATCTAGCGCTTGGCTTGGAGGTAAGTACCCCATCTCGCGGCGCGTCGCGTCAACAACACTTTTTTTTTTACCACAGCTTTCGAATGTATGTTATCATTTCTTGTTGTTGTGGTCTGTGGACTCGTCAGGCCCTGAGTCGGAGTGTCTGTTCTGTTCTAGCAACTGCAGAAAAGTGACTTCCGTTATTTTCAAAAACAGTGGAGACCTAGTGGAGAACCTTCTTTGTACCGCTCCTCACCACCACCACATCCCTGCATGTACTGAGAAAGAGGTCCGGCTTAATCGATAACTTGGCTGGTTGCGCGTTGAGATGAAGAAGACGATTGTTATGGATTAGTCTTTGACTAATCGTGGATAGATAAGCGGCAAGTCTGGGATGATTACTTGAGACTCCCCCCACTGGGCGTGGAGGTACTTAAACAGCTAGGAGGGCATTCTTGTCCTTCTCTTTCTTTCCTTCTTCTTTAGTTTTATTGATAACCATTTCCTCTCGCGCATACATCCAATATCCGTGACGAACCCTTACAACGATAGATAATTGAAATTTGAAGGTAAAAACAAGAGTTGGCAAGATCATAACAAGAAGGCACTACACGCGACACCCCAAAAAAACAATTGGAAAGCATAGAACGCCCCGTTCTGGCGAGTCTAACTATTCGGCGATGTACCCACCCGACGATGTAGATCCACAAAAGCGGGTACTATGGCCGAATTCGGTTAGTAGGCTCGATTGGCACACACCCACACACCCACGCGAAACATCACGGTCGGGTCCGCAAAAGAAATCGTCTTTCGTCAAACTTGTCAACTTTGCTGCTGCTCAAAATCGCGATTCTCGCAATTTGGAAGTTGCATGTCAGAATTTCAGTGCCTAGAAGATCATATAGCATAAGAAAGCATGTAAATAAGCAACAAATATTTATTGAGAGGCGGCTATCTAAGAAGGAGACAAGGAGCGCAGGCAGCTAAGCAATTTATTTCATGGTCTCGGGCTTTGTAACCCTGTCAATTTCATATTCCGCGAGAGCCTCGGCCACCGCGCCCACGGCGTGTCATTCGCGCTTCGACCCATTCTGCCTGGGTAAGAACACGTCTTATGCTGGTACTGAGTTGCGGCGCGCCCCTTGTAGCTGGTCTTGAGGGCAGCTGTGGCTTCAGTACCTGTGAGCTCTCTGAGGTACTCTGATTAGGGCTCTGAGTAGGCGGAATGAAGCTGGAAGCACCTCTATTCATAGAGGTAGTATTGCGGCTGTTGTCGACGGGCTGCAGCCGTCCGATTCGGATGGGATCCCGGATTTGGAGCACCGGGTCAAGGGCGTCCTGCATATTCAAATTAGATATCCGTACGGAGTAGATTGTGTCAAGTACTCGCCGACGTACCTGAGATTGCAGCCACCAGCGAGCGAGTATGTACGAGGTCCCTCGTGAGCGCTTGGTCATGGTCCAGAAGATCCAGAATTGTATGGGCACAAGGAAGGCCATACTGCTGTTGGAAGTGGCAAGGCATCTCGCAGCGGTCTAGCGTATTTCCATCAAGACCTGGATGCACGTTTCACGAAAGCAACACCATTTTCAGCACCCCATTCGAGCAAGAAGACGAGAAGCGCGTCAAATATTTCAACCGAAGGCGAAGGAGGGAGATCTGGGATCGGCTCGCCAACCGTCAACGAAGTGTTCGTCCATCGCTGCGCCATGCGGAATTACCGTATTGTTGTACAGTTCGGTGGAGGGGTTGACGAACGACATGATGACGCAAAATGGAGTCGCAGAGCGTATATCAAAGGTGCTGTTGATGTGTTGATAGCTTGCGTTATTGACGTTGACGGTTGAGAGGAAGAAGTTTTTTTACCTATCGTTTGTTGGACCAACCGGTGGCAGCTTGGGTGTGGCCATAGGGGCGTCGACATATCATGGTACCCAATTTTGTGGATCTACATCGTCAGGTGGGTACATAGTCGAATAGTTATACAACTCATTTCGAGTTATAGTTGCCGAGGCGCGTCTCTGTACTCTGGCAGGCTGCAGCCCAACTATCGATACCGTTTGAACTCTACCAAGAGCTCATTTACTTAAGACGCGCTGTAACGCCCCAACGGATACTAATAAAGTGACCCTGTCATAGTGAACCTTTCGCTGCACCAGCATTATTATTATTTCTCTGCCCAGCGTCAGCACGTTATTCCATTGGCCATCCACGTCGAAGCGTTAGTTATCTGACCTTTGAGGCGCCCTCTTGTTGTGGAACGGTCTTCTGAAGTACGACAACCTACATTGACTGGGCCTCTTGTGCCATGAGTTCGCGTAAGTTTCTCTACATCTTGATACTTCGAATGACAGTATAATAACAGATGTGTAGTAAAGCAGTTTATCCGTAACGTTCGTGCGGCTAAGACGATTGCAGATGAGCGAGCCGTAATTCAGAAAGAGAGCGCTGCCATACGAGCAAGCTTTCGACAGGAAAGCCATGACCATGGTGTTCGGTGGGCGCTTTAGTTCCAGAATTGGTGTTCCCCTCTTTTGGAGAGTACTGAAATACTGACTTCTTGGATCAGACGTAACAATGTCGCGAAATTGCTTTACCTTTTCACTCTTGGTGAAAGAACCCATTTCGGCCAAATTGAATGCCTCAAATTGTTAGCTTCTCCTCGATTTGCTGATAAGCGTCTTGGCCATCTTGCAACAAGTCTACTGTTGGACGAGAACCAAGAAGTCCTGACATTAGTCACCAATTCTTTGAAAAAGTAGGTTTGGTTTACGGGCAAGCCTTCAGACGCTACGAGGTATGAAGAATACTGACCTGATATGCCAAGTGACTTGAGCCATTCAAACCAGTATATTGTTGGGCTTGCTCTCTGCACACTGGGCAACATTGCATCAATTGAAATGTCCAGGGACTTATTTCCTGAAGTCGAGGCTCTGCTTGCGACATCGAATACATACATCAGACGAAAAGCAGCGCTTTGTGCGATGCGGATCTGCCGGAAGGTTCCCGACTTGCAAGAACACTTTCTGGAGAAAGCCGCGCATCTCTTGGCAGATAGAAACCACGGTGTCCTGCTTTGCGGCCTGACGCTAGTCACTAGCTTATGCGAGGCCGATGAAGAAGAGGGAGGCGACGAAGGTGTTGTGGAAAAGTTTAGACCATACGCACCTGGTCTTGTAAAGACATTGAAGGGTCTATCGACGTCTGGTTACGCTCCCGAACACGACGTGACTGGAATTACAGACCCGTTTCTTCAAGTTAAAATTCTTCGACTTCTCAGGGTGCTCGCCGTCGGGAATATGAACATCAGCGAACAGATCAATGATATCTTGGCGCAAGTCGCAACCAACACAGATTCATCGAAGAATGTCGGAAATTCAATTTTATATGAGGCAGTCCGGACAATTCTCGATATGGAAGCAGATTCTGGGCTCAGAGTCCTTGGTGTGAACATTCTTGGCAAATTTCTCACGAATCGTGACAACAATATCCGATATGTGGCTCTCAATACCTTGATCAAAGTGGTTGCCATTGAACCGAACGCTGTTCAAAGACATCGAAACATTATATTGGAATGTTTGAGAGATCCTGATATCAGCATTAGAAGGCGTGCGCTTGACCTCAGTTTCACTCTCATCAACGAAAGTAATGTTCGTATTCTCATTCGGGAACTTCTGGCCTTTTTGGAGGTTGCAGATCACGAATTTAAGTCAACAATGACAAGCCAGATCGGTATTGCTGCCGACAAATTTGCGCCAAATAAGAGGTGGCATTTTGATACAATGTTACGAGTCCTGTCGTTGGCGGGTAATCACGTGAGGGAACAGATCCTTTCCTCCTTTGTTCGCCTAATAGCAGCCACTCCAGAGCTTCAACATTATGCCGTGCGGAAATTATACACCAACCTCAAGAAAGACATCACACAGGAAAGTCTTACACAAGCAGGTGCTTGGTGTATCGGGGAATACGCCGATTTTCTTCTCAATGATGCCCACGCCGAAGTGGAGGAACACATCCACGAAATCAGAGACCGTGATGTCATTGACTTGCTAGCGATGATTTTGAACAGCAGTCATGCGAATCAAGTTTCCACAGAGTACATCATCAACGCTCTGATGAAGCTCACTACTCGCCTCCCAGACGTATCACAGATAGAAAGAATAAGGCGTATCTTGCAAGATAATCGAACCAGCCTCGACGTCGAAGTACAGCAAAGAGCTTTTGAATACACCAATCTTTTCTCATTCGATAACATCCGGCGTGGCGTTCTGGAGAAAATGCCACCGCCACAAATCAAGGAGTCTTCTCGTGTACTTGGACCGCCGCCAAGCAAAAAGTCTAGGGCTACACAAAGGAAACCTAAGGTCCTAAAACCAACTGAACAAGACCTCTTGAATCTCATGGACACACCGGCATCAGCGCCAAGCAGCACCACGCAAATCACGGCCTCGAACTTACTGGCAGATCTCCTCGGCGACGATGGAACGAGACCGTCACATGCCCAACAAGCGAATATGTCTTCTACAGTGGGCCTTGTCGGTTCCGCCACGGCCCAAACCGCCCTGTCTTCGTCAGCCTCTTCATCTGCGGACACGATCATCACAAATTCGACTGTGACTCAGTCCGTCGAACTTGAAACATCCCATCACTGCTATTATGCTAACGATTTGAAACTAACAATTCAAATTCAGCGAAACACACAGGGCGTCGTCCAGGCAATGGCAAAATTTTACAATACGTCTCCATCTCAGAGTCTGTCAGATGTTGGCCTCCAGGCTGCAGTTCCAAAAAGTCAAAAACTTCAGCTGCTCAGCATCTCTTCCACGGATTTAGGTCCACGTGAAGACGCTACTCAGATGATGCGAGTTTCTGGGTGCAAAGGGGTAAGAGGAGCGCCCCTCCCGGTCCCTTCAAAAACACAGATCCTCGTCTTTGATTGTTGTTGTTTTCATTACTCATCACTCGTTGCCACTTGGAACCTTTTCCCTTTTGCATGGCAAAGCCTATCGTTGTACTGACAGCATGTGGTGATAGTCATTGCGATTGCGTCTAAGGATAGGCTTTGTGCATCCTTCTGCCGGGCAGATCGTGGATCAGGTGAACTGGACTGAGCCTTGATAGAGCAAGGCGTCTGAAGTCAATGCAATTCTGTCTACAGGTACGCAAAGCAAAACGCTCTACAAACTGCCTGCTTTCATGCATCAAGTCTGGAACAATGCAGCTTCATGTGGTCAAAAACATAGAGTCGAGACCAACGGTCACAGTAACTTCCCCAATTGGTCGTAGGAATCATGGCTCGATCTTCAAAGCTGATGGCGGTATGATCATAGTATCTTCCTCTTGAATTAATAATACTCGAGAATTTCCGAGTTAGTCTCAAGCCTTGATGGAGTGAGGACTAAACTATTTCATACCTTGTGGAGAAGACGCACATAATAATCTGATCTGGCCTCCGGGACTGAAACTGCACCATTACGAACGACTGAGTGTTCTAGTTGCCAGTATTCCCCTCTCCTGTCCCTTCCTTTTGCTTTATTGCACCATGTCTTCTCGTCAATGCTTTCTCAGGACCTAAGGATTGTGAATTGAAAGTTCGGACGGCGATCAAATGAGAAGACAGTGAATATCAAGAGTAGAACATCCACCTTACCGACGTTAGCGAAACCCAGTCATGTAAAGAAACAGCGGCTAGAGATGGAGCTCAAGCCAGTGGAGAAACGAGGATTCTCCGTTGTCAATGTCGCCTATGTTTATCTGTATAAAATGACGTCTTCTCAACAGCCGACACCCGAAGTCCAGGACGTTATATCTGCTAGCCAGCATAACCGTGTCTGCTTATCTTTCAAGATACAGGTCAACAAACACAGCATAATGCCATGTTTGCCATTACGGCTCAGTGATTACAGTAAACCGCGTCTGTTGATGGATGACAAGTCCGTTTCTGGTCTTCGCACGTTCCTTGAGCGATGTAGGCTGGTCGATTGGTTGATTTTCTTATACACTAGATAGGTAGGCTGCTGAGCTAAGTCTACAAACTAGTACTTGTGCTGATAACCCACCCGAGGAAAGCCCTAGAACAGAGAGGAAACGCCGTGTGCTATCTTGTTTTTTATTTAAAATACACTCGCAAGGCTGGCCTGAGCTTGCCCAGTTCCAGAACTCCTGCTTGGTGACCCCCATAAGGGAAAACCCCCCTAGTGTGAGGAATCGGATACCTCTACCAACCCGACCAAAAGGTCAGAACACTAAGCTTATGAGAACCAGCTTAGTGCGGGATATATAGGTACAGTGCAACGGACAGAGCGGTTACGGGTGACCGTCAATACATGCCTCGTCAGCCCTGGGCGGGAAACGCTGCGGCTTCTTCTTCCCACCTCTTTCAACTCGGTCGCAAGGGAAGATTGTTGTAGGCGGTACCAGGAGTGGTGCAAGCTTCGAGCTGTCCAGGGTCGTCCTTAGGTCGCGGCGGTCGCGGAGGGGTGCGACAGGAAGGTGGATGGGGCGCAGTTGCGCAAATGTTGGGCAGTCCAGAACACGTGGTAGTGGTCATCAGTTCTCTCCCACCACTCGCACATGGATGAATCCACGTCTGGTACCTTACGAGAGAAGAGAAATTTGCGAAGGCCTGTGTTTTCTGTGCGCATCTGAATGAGGGCGGCAGATTCATGTTTCATCAATGGTTCGTGGAGGCGAACGATCTTACCCGTGGAGTGGAAGCTCGGGTTTTGTTCCGCGGCTGTGATGGACCGTTGAGAGCGTTTCTCCCTGGACATTTCTGTCTCTGTGCCACCGTTCTTTCCATTCCTTTTCGAGGACCTTGTCCGGTGGAAGTCCATCGAGGTCGGGGGGCCGGTCGGTCTTGGAATGGGCTGAAGGGGGGCCGTCGCTGACGTCGACGGAGGTGTTTCGCTACTGCCGCGCACGCTTGTCGGATCCGTTCGGCCATGCCGCTTGTCTCAATTCCGTCGTAGAATCGCCGTTTGATGTAGTTTAGGAAAAGGTCGACAGGCGAGACTGCAGACTCCGTTTCGACGATGGTGCCGGGTGTGGCTTTATATGCTCCGGTCACGACGCGCAGGCACTTCGTTTGTTCTTTCGTCAAAGCCTTCGCCACTCCCCTTGCTGCTTTCCCGGGTTTGCCGTGGGTATGTCATATTCCTGCACCGTAAGCCACTATGCTGCGTACGACCTGGGTTTATAAGTGACACGCTTCTCGCAAAGGGCGCCCCCACGTCGACGCCGCGAGCACGGTAAGAGCGAGGCGTTGACGTTCAAAGCTTCAGTTTAACCTGTGAATAATCGGTCTTTGTGCCTGGCTCCAGGAGCCAACCGCGGGTGTGTGCCCAATCCTGTTGCACCACATGACGACAAAAGAATACGCATGGAACAAGCTACTGGACCCTGTACAACTGACACCTATTGCTAAGGCATGGGCAAAGCCCAGGCCATCACAGTCTTTCGGATTTCCTGAAGCAGTGAGGCACTGTGTTTGAACTTTGAACGGGAGGGGGATCAATACGGAGTACATCACGTGAAATATGGTACACCTAGGTACCTACCTAGGTACCTAGGTAGGTGCCTCCTAGGTAGGAACATAATATCTGAGACCCCACTGTAATGTCACCTACCTGTTACAACTAACGTCAACTACCACTCGTTCCTACTATGAAAACGCGACATCTCGACTGATACTGCTAAACACTTTTGTCTGGCAAGGCATGCAAGTAAAAGAATTATCTATTGTGTCTCAGTCTTCTTTTACCTGCGTCCAGCTTTGTAATTCCAAGCGCTGGTCCTGCGACGATGAATCAAGTCATGGATGGTGGCCGTATGCCTCTTGAAGAGTGGTTTTGGGAAATGCCAGCCTGTACTCGTTGGTGGACTGCAGCAACCATCTTGACGAGTGCTCTAGTACAGTGTCACTTGGTCACACCGTTCCAGTTGTTCTATAGCTTTCGGGCTGTCTTTGTCAAATCGCAGGTATGCCAAGAACGAGAACTTAGCAAGCACTAAGCACGCACACCAAGCTTGTGTACTGTAATCTGATTGGAGTATGATGACTGACCTCTACAGTATTGGCGCCTCTTGAGCACGTTTCTTTATTTTGGACCTTTCTCACTGGATCTACTTTTCCATATATATTTTCTTCAGAGATATGCTCGCCTTCTGGAGGAATCGTCTGGCCGGTCTTCAGCTCATTTTTCTTGGCTCCTGTGCTACGCCATGGCAAGCCTCGTTATATTATCACCGCTAGTATCTATGCCATTCCTTGGCCAGCCTTTGTCTTCGACACTTGTCTATATCTGGTCTCGCCGAAATCCCGATACGAGACTTAGCTTCCTCGGCCTACTTGTCTTTAGTGCACCATATCTGCCCTGGGTACTTATGGCGTTCAGCTTATTCATGCACGGATCAGTTCCTCGAGACGAGATCTTGGGTATAGTAATTGGCCACATATGGTATTTCTTCACTGATGTGTACCCTCCTCTTCACAATGGATCACGGCCCCTTGATCCGCCGTCATGGTGGAGGAGACTATTCGAGGATCAGGCAGTCGAAGAATCGGGAAACATTTTCAATGACGATCTCACCGCTGCAGCTAGAGAGCATGGAGCAGCCAATCGTTTGTAACATCACGTCTAATCTTTGAGTAAGTAGACTCTGCTTATAAAGTTACATACATGATTTAACGAGACCTTATAACGTAAAACAAGCTCACGGAGGCGAGTGGGCCCACTGTATGGACGGTCCTGCGCGGCGCGCACGGACCCCCCCCCAGAGGCCGAGATCGCGGCCAAAACAGCGAAGGTGGATCAACGAGGGGTCTCATTGGCTGCAGCGTTCTCAGCGGCAATGGCACGCTCTTAGAGTGTTGATGACTTTTGCAAGCTAGGTCAGCGCCGCTCTCCCTCACTGCCATCCAAGGGGGTCTTGACCGGTCCTCTGCCTTTTCCTCGTGTGATCCGGTGCCGCTATGAAGTCCGCCGGCCTCAATTGAAGGTGTTGTTGCTGCTGCGTCGTCGGCGGAGGTTGAAGGGGCTGCCGGGCGAAGTGAGGATATTGTTGCGTCGATGGAGGCCAGAAACGAAGAGATTGCTGCTCTTGTACATGCCGTAACTCACGGGCCGTCCTCTCCGCTCGTTCGACCGACCCTACTTGTGACTGGTGCAGCACGCCGGTTAGCTGTTGAAGGTGGTGTTCAACGAGGAGGAGTTTCTCCGTCTGCTGGCGTGCATACTCCTCCTTCTGAGCGACCTCAAAGTTGGCGTCTGTCATATTGCATCAGCGTGTATCTCCTTTGTAGCACCACTTGCCGCAGAGCACGTTAGCCCTCCGGCAAAAGCAGTTATTGGTGTTGCACGCAGTCTAGCTCTTGTAGCCGCAAGATACACACCACAGCTTGTAAAGGACCAGGAATGGGACCTTGATCAGAAGGCCGGCCGACCGGCCGAGCGGCTTCAACGTCGTTGCGGTCGGTGAGATCGTTCCTGGTGCTACCACGCGCCGTGCTAGACGCCTTCGCGTTCGTCGACGCGCCACTGCTTCCACGCTTTTGAACGACTGCTGGCTCACGTAGTCGTAGCGCCGGAGGATTTATGAAGTGCTGGCGGTTGACAAACCAATAAACGTCGAAGTCCGTGGTCTTAAGCACGCTGCTGCTCTCCAAGATGCTCATGATCTTGTGGTAGCACGGCAGCCCATGCACGCAGTGTAGTCGTCGTTACAGACGCACTTGTCGGAGTTGGCAAGGACGGCGGAGTGCGTAAAAGGCGTGCCATCTTGACGGTGAGATGATTTAAGACGCTCCCGCGCCTTGTGGAGGTTCTCGAGTACCATATCAAGCGCTTCAGCGTGAATAAACTGTATCACGTCGGTGAAAAAATCGTTCAACAGTTCAGCAGGCTTCGAGGCGACGTGGCGGTTGGCGAGCTTCTGACATCGGTCGTGACCAGACTCCCACCAGTTGAGCATCTTCCTCACGAGCTTGAGATGATCGTTTTTTCTGTAGTGGTCGAGCCAGCGCTTCAATGTGCTCTTCGTTGAACTCCATTATGACAGCGATGGCGGTGATGACAGCGATGAGTAGGAGGTATGTAGTTGTAGAGTGACGTGTGCATTGCCGGTATCGGCCTCTGGGGGTCCGTGCGCGCCGTGGTGCCTGCTTTTCGTGGTGCGCAGAAGTAAACTGCGAAGGTGCGCCTCCGCTGACGCTTCGGCACACCTTCCTTCAGTGTTGCCTAATGATAGATAGAGTGCAAACTGCCAGGGTGAGAAGACATGCAACCGCCACCTAGATGGTACTTTTACCGATTACCTCTTTTATTACACACGTCCCGTTGCAAATTCCATTACCTAGTCAACACCTAATCCTAACCACCGGCCACTAATTCTAACCCCTAATGAAGCCCTAAAATGCGTCTTGATGGGATGAAAAGCGTCTTGATACGGGACGTGGAAGCAGGTGGCGATGGGTGCATTGCCAGAAATTCTACAAAGAAGTGGGGGTGACGGTACAAAAGTAGGTGGCGGTTACATGTCTTCTTACCCTGGCAGTTGCACTCTATCATCTCTCTCGAAATAGCACACCCTTTTGCACGCGGGCGCGCGTTATCTGTTGTTTACAAACTACGGAGTATGTACTACATATGTACATACCGTATGTTCTCTGCAAACTGAGTTTTTGCTGTGGAGCTACCCACCCCTGTTTCTAGCGACGCCATTCGCCCCCACACTAGTGCCAGCCCCTTGACAGGGATGAGGAGGCTTGGCCGTATGTATCTTTAAATTAGACATGTGTGGGGGGGCGAATGGCGTCGCTAGAAACAGGGGTGGGTAGCTCCACAGCAAAAACTCAGTTTGCAGAGAACATACGGTAGGTTCCCTCATCATCATCAGCCCCGGAGCGCAGCGGAGGGCCGCTGGGGGACCTCGCGCCGCTTCGGAAAAGCACTTGGGCGGCAGTTACGGTGTTGCCAGTGTACAGTGGCGTTGGTGGTCCCCCAGCCCCGGAGCGTATAGGTAGCGGAGACAACAACAGGTCAACTATACCCTGGGATTCGAGGCAGTTCGTTAACCCGGGGTTTGACTTTTAAACTTTCTCCAACAACTTCACTTCAGTGGACTTATTCCGTAACCTTCCCGTTGAAGTACGCTCGCCGAGTAGCAACAATACCGTGGTCACGGCGGTGACACTCGCTTCTCAGCTCGTGGACTTCTACGAAGTAATACCTTCAACAGTCTGTCACTGGTCTTTCTCTACTTCAATCTCGTCTGAGCCCGGATATTCTCAACACTACCTATTGTACCATGACTCCTGATGCTAGCAATACTATTATTACTCACCATCCGTCCGCTTTTTACCTTCAATCGCTTTCAGTGCCCTCGGTGCCTAGCCGAAGCACTTCACGCTCGCCTGCTCGTCAGAGCCAACACCCTGCGCATCAACATGCTGCCAGCACTGCGGTAGAGTGCACGCCACCTACAAGACAAGAGCAAGAGGCTGTGGAGCGGCATCCTTCCCAAGCCACAGATGTGGAAAGCCAGATTGCCGCTGGTGCCAACTCCAGGCTGCCTCGCGTCGGTTTCGAAAGTGATCCCTACGGGCTTTCCTTCTCATACAAGACAGACTCCGACCTCGACGAGATCAAGGCTAATTCATCTCGTAAAAGGGACGGTACTCGGGCCAACAGTCTAGACATCCACAACTCAGTCACAGGCTCAGAAAACTCCGGGCCGAAACGGGATGCTCGCAAACTTCGAGGTTTCTATAAAAATCAAAATGCCGCCATCGAGCGCATGCTGAAATCTGTGGAAGAGCACCGTGCTGAAGCCCGCCAGGAGCAGGGTGACGACAAGTTCAAGTTTCGGATCGCGATCTACGGTTCTCTCGTCGCAAACGTAATTTTGACAGCACTGCAGCTCTACGCGGCTATTTCTTCAGGCTCTCTCTCCTTGTTCACCACCATGGCTGATGCTGTATTCGACCCTCTTAGTACACTGGCCCTGATCTTTTCCCACCGAGCCATCAAACGCGTTGATCCTCGTCGTTTTCCAGCCGGCAAAGCCAGACTCGAGACAGTGGGTAACATCATATTTTGCTTCTTGATGACGTCCGTCTCTCTCATCATTGTTGCATTCGCGGCGCAAGAACTAGCGACTAGCAACACATCCAAGGCGTTTAACTTACCCTCGGTCATCTCTGTGTGTGTTGCATTCTTAACAAAGTTCTCACTCTTTCTGTACTGCTGGTCCATTAAAAACAAATACAGTCAAGTCAACATTCTCTGGCAAGATCACCGGAACGACCTACTGATCAACGGATTCGGTATACTGACTTCGATTGGAGGCGCCAAGCTTGAGTGGTGGATCGACCCGATGGGCGCCATTCTGCTGTCTCTGCTCATTTCTGGTGTCTGGCTCCGTACCGCTTTTAACGAGTTTCTTTTACTAGTCGGAGTTGTGGCCTCAGTTGATATGCAGCAACTCATTACATACGTGTGCTTGACGCACTCCTCTGTGGTCCAGGGAATCGACACAGTGCGGGTATATCACTCTGGCCCCAGGCTCATCGCTGAGGTAGACATTGTTATGGACCCCTCTGGGACTTTGATGGAGACTCATGATGTAGCCGAAGAGCTCCAGATCAAGCTAGAAAGTTTGCCTGACATTGAACGTGCTTATGTTCACATTGACTATGAAACGACGCATAAGCCAGAACATGCGTACAAGAAAGATTTATGAGCACACCTTGGTCTTCCGCTTCGATTTAACAGGAACAGACGTATGAAGGGAGGACAAGGGTCAAAGGAGGGAAAGCGGAAGAGCTTCAGCTACTGTGTCACGTTAAAAGGGGCCTTCTGGTTGCTATGGTATGTTTGCATTTAATTTGTACGATGGGACGCTTCGCAACCCTTCGGCGTATGTGCATGCCTACCATAACTACCCCAACATGCCTAAACGCAATACCAGTCGCATCGTCTTCTCTGTCAATCACGTCTTTACTATCCAGGAAGAAGAGGAGAGAACACGAGCGGGAACAAGTGCAGAGTTCTCGGTCGACGTGGCTGCAAACAATAGACGGACCGGCGATTCCAACAACCGCTTCAGAAAGCCATTGTTATTCTCGCTGAAGCTCGGTTATTAAGCCCATTTAGTTATGTCTTTGTATGCACTATATTCAATGATAGGAAGGGCTTAGCAAATTACACTGCGAAGCCAGCTCGAGATGATGTGTCGAGAACTTGAGTTCCGTTTAGTTTCATTCCCATATACTGCGATAAATAGCGTTATTACATGCCTAGGTAGACTTGATCCTATGGGCGTGCGTGATCTGAACACCTCACAATATTGCTGAGAAGAGTGGTGCTACCCCATGTCGTTCAAACACCTAGCTAAACGAGCCGAAGGAGACATTTGCATTGCATCGCATGTTGAATTACTCGCAAGACGGCGGTATTCTAGTTAACTAAGCAGGAGCCTGAAATTAATTCGTGGTCTTTGTCTGGTAGTTTGCCCTGCTCATTCGGAGAGGTCGGTCCGTACCCTATTACCGACACTACATGGCGGTGTTGAATGTCCTTCTGTTCTCTGACCGAATCCGCCCGCAGTAGGAAAGCGCATTCTTGTCTCAGTGCTGTTTCACTGTATCTTTCTCTTTTGCAGCTTCGAGTTAGTGCGGTCATTGACACGAGCCTCGTCGAGCTCTTCATCCTCTCGTGTCAGCTTCTCCTCAAGCTCCTCCGCTTCCGTAATGCTTGGCCCAGAGTCAGCTAGCCTCGGGTCAGGTACGTCGCCTCCGCTCATCTGCCACTCCATCAATCTGCTGAACGCGCTGCTTTTATCTGCAGCAAGCTGGGCGTAGCTTCCTGTCTCAGCGACTTTGCCTTCGCTGTTGAGGACAATAATCTGGTCTGATCGTTTGATAGTTGAAAGTCGATGTGCGATGGAAATCGTCGTATTGTGCCCGCGCAACAGACCAGCGAGAGCTTCATTCACGAGTGTCTCGGACTCCGCATCGAGTGCTGAGGTGGCCTCGTCCAGAATTAAGATATCAGGGTTCTTGAGTAACGCCCGAGCTATGGCTATGCGCTGTTTTTGTCCACCAGATAGTTGGGATCCTCTGGCCCCAACTTGTGTTTCGATGCCGTCAGGCAAGTCGCTTATGAAGCTGCAATTAGCCCTTCGGGCAGCCGCAACGATCTCTGGCCGTGAGGCATGAGGTTTCCCATAAGCAATATTCTCTGCGATGGTGCCAGAGAACAGGACTGGTTCCTGAGACACCATGCCTACTCGTCGTCTCAAAGACTTCACATTCATTGTCGAGATATCAACCCCATTTATCGTGATTGAGCCCGAGATTGGATTATAAAACCTTAGCAATAGCGATGCGACCGTTGATTTTCCTCCACCCGATGGTCCCACAACGCAAACATTGCTGCCAGATGGTATTTCGAAATCCAGGCCGTTGAAAATCTTGACAGCCGGACGGGTTGGGTATGCAAAACTGACGCCCTGGAACTTTATTGGACCTTGAGCCGATTTGACCTGAGTGCCAACTGTTTGATGAATACCAGGTCGACGATCCTGGAGCTCAAAAATTCGACTGGCAGCTCCAACTCCCTTCATGAGTTCTGAATAGAACCCAGAGAGGCCGAACAGACTTGAACCAGCAAATGCAGTATACATCATGAATGACGTGAGCTCCCCGAGTGATATGGCACCAGAACGCACGAAACTGCCGCCGACAACGAGCATGGCGAGAACGGTCATATTACCAGCCCACCCAGTAGAAGCAAAAAAAGTCGCGGTGATGAGAGCTTCCTTTTTTCCGAGTGCGAAGATGCGGCGTATTTGTTGGTTGTAGCGACCTACTTCTTGGACTTCACCGACGAAAGATTGGCTTGTCTTGACATTTCCTAGACGTTCCTCAGCAATCTTGGTCAATGTCCCCAAATTTTTCTGAATAGATCTGCTGATGCTTCGTACTATGCGTCCGTAAAAAACAGCGCCGATAGCTATAGGAGGAAACATGAGAAGCAGGAGCCCAGTAAGCTTCGGACTCGTCCAGATCATGATGGCAAAGCCGGCGCCCCCACTGAAGAGGGCACGAAGACCATCGCTCAGATTTTGAGTTACAGATTTGCCTACGATGACCGTGTCGGAGCTGAGCCGTGAAATGAGATCTCCGACCCGATTTGCGTCAAAAAATTCAGCGTCTTGAACATAGGTGCGCCTGTAAAGCTGTGATCTTAATCTTGCAACAACCCTCTCACCGACAATACGCAATAGAATGATTCTGCCGAAGTTTGCAAAGGCACCCAACGTCAAAATGGCGCCAAGTCCGAAAAAAAATTGTTTCAAAGTCAGTCCAAATAAGCGTACGTCTTCAACATCGCCTTTCGTCGCAAGATCTAGAATACGGCCAACAGAGAACGGAATGGTCATGGTAACGCTGGATGAGATGACAAGGAGAACAAACGCCACAGCAAGCCACCGTAGTTCTGGTCGGGCAATTTTGATCAGCCTCCATATGTCCTTGGTACCAGCTTTGCTCTGTATTTTGCCTTCTTTCGATAACTTCGCCGCTAGATTGATCTGGGCGGCTTGTGCAGCTTTGTCGCTCTTCTCAAAGTCTCGTTCTTTGTTTAGACGTGATGCCGTTTCTAAAGATTTGCTCCTTTTCTCAGGAGCGCCGTGGGAGCATTGCTCAGGTGGAATTGCTTCTTGAAGCATACAACGGTCGGTGGAGAATTGTCGGACATATGATCGCACATGGCAGGGTCTAAGGAGCGGCCTTCGAAAAACGGTCTCTTGAGACAACGTCGGATGAGTATGCTGCTTCTGCTGACACCAAGCGCTGATTGTGCTGGTGAACCGTGGCAACAGTTGCCTGTTGTAGAAAACTCTGTGAACAAGCCTCACCTGCGACGAGGCATAATTGGCGCCTCGAATGTTCGCCGAGTGATCAAGGAAGTACCCGAGTTCGAACGCAGCCAAAAGCGGCCGTCGCGCAGCGAAAGCCACCATGTTGTAAAAGAGAAGAGCAATTCAGAGTAGTTGTGATCGTTATGACATAGTAAACCGAGCATGACATACAATGTAAGTTACACGCTGATGTCGAGTGACAACATTTCGCGTATGAAAGTTTCTCCCAGCCAAAAAGAGAACATGTCGTCATATGAAAACGATTTGCCCCAGCCTGCCAGGTCATCTCCTTACCACTCTATCTTGTTTTATTATTAGGTAATCCCTTTATTCTCACGTGACGAGATTATGTACCCGAGTGAAATAGGAAGTTCCAGAAGACATTACTTCACAATTGACCTGCATAGGTAGTGTTGGAATCGTAAGGTTAGTTATTACCTACTCATAATAAAAAATACTGGTGCAGTATGTACTGGCGGGCGATTCAATTTCATCTTCCCCTACCTGTAAGGTACCTAGGAAGGTGAGCTAGGGGGATACAGGTACATAGGGGAGGAACGAAATTGAATCGCCCGCCACAGTACGAAGTACATAGCCTATGTAGGTACATAGGTACTTTGACCTTGATCGAGAACAAAAGATAGTCCAATGTCTCCACGTCTGCGACAATTGATCAAGAATTTGTGGAGGCCGAGTCAAGTATCTCTAAGATTATTAAAGGCCTCCCACTATTTTTAAAGAAGGCGGCTTGCTGAGAACAGGACCCTTTTTCTGACACGTCACACGGGAATACATACTTCAGTTTGGTGGGGAACCCTCCTACTTCTAAGTTCTCGGTCACGAAAGAACGGGCTGGGTCGTCGATTGCGCTTTGCGTCAAAGTCATACATACCGAATCGTGGAAACATCAATCCACGCTTTGTAACTCATGGAACTATGCATCATTAGGTAGTATTACATGGTACATACATAGATTTACTGAATTCAGCTTCCAACAATCATGCGACCAAGTGTCGCAGGCATGGAGATATGTATTGCACAAAACCGACGAGAATTGGTGAGAGCAGAATCTTTCGCACCCGTTTTTTTGCCCTCGACTACGTACAAAGGTCAAAGTACTCGGCTTGTGTGGTGACTCACCACCTCCCACTACATAGTGGCCGTCCTTTTCAAAAGGTTGTTTATGTACTGAGTACACCCACGAGTAGTCATATTACTCCTTGTAAGTTGTACTTCGTAAGCATACATACAAGTTAGGTTTTGATATCGGATTAATAGAGCCGTATGCGTGCCCTCGATCCATCATAGAATCCGTAATAATTCGCTGCGGGCCATTCGCCAACAGCGACTTGCAATCAACAGCCACTAAGTTCGAGTACTCCAGTGACTTGCGTGTGATAGCATTCAATATGGTCACGGCAACATGAGAAACATGGCCATTACTGTTTGCCTTGTTTGTGGACCGCGGCATCCATGGTGCATACTTTTGTGGATGCTGCGGTGAGTAAAGGGCAGACTAGCTTTCTTATTCCTTGATAAAAAATTGAAATAAACCATAGAACAAGCTGGGTAAATCTCAGAGTGTGCCAAGGGTATGTCACTAAATCAGCACATATCGTTCACATCAATTGTTCACATATAATGGCACGATGATGAGAGTCATGTTCGAGTTATGGAGCCAAGACTCCCTAACTATGGGCTGACATGTGGATTCGACGTTTGTGACGTCGCCACAGACATCAACGAACTCATTTATTCGTCAGGAACTAATGGTCATTAACGATACATCGCCTCAGCGGCTTGGCATAACGGGTTAATGCACTTACTGTCGATATCGCCACTATCGATGCCTTCGATAATGACCTTTGGGGGCTTGCCGTCGACTTGACACCCAACGCTATAAGCAGTTCCCAGAATCTCCTTGACAGTGCCCTTGAGTTCCTTGGCGAAGGACTTGTATCGCATGGTACGGGCAATGTCGACAATTTCATCAAGGGTTACGGACTTGTTGTGCTTGATGTTTTTTTCCTTCTTACGATCACGAGGAGGCTCTTTCAAGGCTTTAATGATTAAAGATGATGCAGTAGGTACCACTGATACGGCTGCCTGACGATTCTGGATAGTGAGCTTCACTGTCACGCGCAAGCCTTTCTATTCATTGTTAGAAGACTCATGTATGTAAGAACGTAAAGGTGTAGATTGGGGTGTTAGTTACCCAGTCGCCAGTAGCCTTCGCGATATCCTCCCCAACTTTCTTGGGTGAGAGACCAAGAGGACCGATTTTAGGTGCTAAAGCAGAAGATGCTCCGACCTCGCCGCCAGTGGCTCGGAGGTGGCTGGCGCAAGTTAACACATTACTGTTCTGGTAAGACCGATCGAGTTGAGCGGACAGGAGAAGCTTCCTGAGGTTACGAACATGACCTTAATTTCGTTGGGGTCGAACTTGGGAGCTGTCGACTCGTCAGATTGGTGATCAAAATGAATAATGAGTGTTCGAAAAGTGAGGACTTACGCATCTTGAGGAATGGTGGCAGAGGCTCGTGGTTTGCTTGCCAGGTAGAAGTTACGGAGGACGCAGAATTCAAGACAAGAACTTTGGAACTTTTGGGTCAGCAGGCTGGCGAAGGCGAGAATCTTGATAAAGGAATTTTGTGTGGGACGACATCCTGCCCTAACTTAACGAGCTGATAGGCAGGTACCTAGGTACCTAGGTATGTACCGACTACATACCGAGTTTGCTCACATGTGGGGCCAGACCAAGGCGAAGCCGCAACTTGCAAGTTGCAAGTCTTCATTGTAGGAGAATGCGCTAGTGTCGCAGGGACACCTCTTATTAGTCAGGCTAAGTCTACTCTCATTGGTCACTGCAACACGACTGCACGTGAGCGTTGCGAGAACGTGCGAGAACAGCGTTGCGAACTTTGGCCTACCTTTTGGCGCGCACAGCTTCGCGTCGCTGCGTTTTAGAACCTGAAATGCAAGCCGTGACTTTGATTCCGAATGTATTGTATCTCCGCCGGCGATCCCGTCTTTCACAGCTACATAATATTGGTACATGTAACATAGGGCACTTCCTTTTGGCATCACTGCAGCCCTGTCTTCTGTATTGCATATTCCGTGGGATCTTGTAACTGCTCCGTGAATACTTTGCTACAGCTCTGTGGAAACCATTGTACGGTGTACCTCCGTCGATATTGTCCATTCAGCTAGGATTTACCACACTTGCGTTGAACACACTGCGACTCCGTGGTTTCCATTGGAGGTCTATGTCAATTGCAACTTCCAACTACATACACAACTCAATGGGACCTGTCGACCTCCGGGCATTCTGTCCATACTCCGTGGAATCTGTTTCTGGAGATCTGTCCCCAGCGCAGCTTCATTCTCCGCGGAACTAAATTTGCTGAAGCTCCGCGAATCTACTGCACCTCCATGCATTCCCCAACAGCGCCTGAAATTGAATTTGCCGTCTTTCTCCGTGGAAGCTGTTGCCCCTCTCATTTGGCTCTCGCAAGCCTCAACTGAATCTGCTAGAAGATCCGTGGGAGCATCGGTCGGTTATCTGTGATGGCTGCCTCAGGCCTGTGATGGCTACACGTAGAACTCAGTGGGATCTGTCAGAGCTCCGTGCATGAGTCTGTTGCCTCGCTCCGCCTGTTGCAAGTGCGTCAGCTGCATTCTCCATGGAAACCTGCTACAGGCCTATACTCTTTGTCGCAGCTTCGTGAAATCTGTTGTCGGTGACTGTTGGATCTCTATGGGAGACCTTAATGACCACCCTGATAACTGCTTAATCACCACCATGATAGCCTAAAATGGTATAGTGTGTTTCAGGTACCCTGCTAGCGTCTGTACCATAGCCAATCATGCTGTAGCCGATCCCATCTCGCTTTGTTAGTTAGTAAAGCTGAACTAATTTGCGACGATTACTGTAAGATGAGGAAGTAAAGCGAAGCTTTATTAGTAAAGCTGAACTAATTTGCGACGATTACTGTAAGATGAGGAAGT
>SRQH01000521.1:0-20349 GCA_018360345.1 Claviceps sp. LM84 group G4 | reverse complement strand
TTTTTGACATTTTAAATGGCCAGACTGCGAAAAAGTGAAATAAATAGGTGTGGTGATTCATTATGGGTCCAATGTGGTGTTGGGCGTTATTTTTCCGGAGGCACTGTACTCCGTAGGTACATACTTCACCATGCTGCTGACTCCGTTTCCTAACCGTTCGTTTTGTTCTCGACTGAAAGAAAAGTTCAAGAAAAAACAAGGACACGCCATTCCGATATAACACCACCGCAGACGTGGAAAGGACAAGCCTAAATTGCAAACCGTATGCCGTACAATGCCAATAAGAAAATTGTTGAAAAAAAGGAATAAAAAGAAATCGTCTCGTTTTCGGTTCTATCATCATATCCCGTATCCCAAAAAACATCCCATCCGATGCATTATGCCATGCAGTAAGTGGGTATCGTCATGAATGTCCGTCGCGCGACGTAACATCCTCTCGCTCAGGCTCCAGCTGCGCGTCTTCGCCGTTATCATCGTTGACCTCATCCCCCTTTTCATCATCGCCGTGACTGGACGATTGAGCTGATGAGTCGTCGTGCTCCAATTCATACTGTGGTGTACGCTGTACCAGGCCTTGGTAATAGGCCACGAGGACCTCGGGATTCGGCACAATTTTCCAATCCACCCGGTACAGAAACTCAAGTTCCAGGAGTTTCAATTCAGCCAGTCGAACTCCGCCCACTCGCGCATACGTCGTATTGTTCCAGAAGGAATCTGATAGACCTTTGGCGGCCACCGTGGCAGCTGTGATGAGAAATCGATGAACCGTGAGCGTGTTGATGGTGAACTCGGGATACAAAGCGCATAGTCGATCGATGTAGTATACCATGGCGAGAAGTAGAGGGGGCGTAAGCGTGGCATGTCGAGCTAAGCGATGCAAATAATCTCGAACCGAAATGCCCGGAGCAGTTCTGACGAGGCCAAATGGTTAAGACTATGACGCTCATAGGTTGAATCAAATGACGACCAAATACAAAAAGTAAAGTAGCTGGCCAAAAGTGTTCCTACATCGCCGTGGCTAAAGAACGGCACTGCAATAGTACGCAACTCACCGAGAGTGAAAGCGGGTAAGCCCACCACTGGATATTTGGATGGCATCGTTGGTTGCGATCAATTCAGCCAGCATGTGAGCTATCAATTCCACAATGTCTTCGACGGCACAGAATTCATACTGCTGGGGTAGTGTTTTCGGCGGTAGTTGGCCAGTTTTGGCTCGCTTCGAGGCGGATGACGCATGAGCAGAGGTCGTCGAGCCACTTGGGCCTGCAATGGTTGGCATAGCAGAGTCGGTCCCGCGAGGGAGCGAGCCGCGGCGCTTGTGATGAGACGGTTTTTGCTGCAGCTGCTGGTGAGACGTTATCGAAGTTGTATCTGCTGAAGCGTCCCTTGGTCGGATCGTCGACTCGGCAAGCTGATGATGGGACGACGGCGCGTGGCACGGAGTACTCGAACTGGGAGAATTTTGCTGAGAGCACATCGATAACAGCGTCTGACGAGAAGAAGCTGTTGACGATGGTTCGGGAGGATGAGAAGAGAACTGGGGAGATGGCCGAGTCGCGTCGCGGCGACGAGAGCTGACCGGCGAGCCATTGACATCATTGGCAGCGTTGCCAGCCAAGCCGGCAAGCACAGGAGAAGTCTTCATGGTAAAGAACAGCGCATTGTCGGTGGCATCGACACGCCGGCTGAGTTGATACGAGTCGAGAGGCTATGAATCGACCGCGCGGACGGGGACAAGGCGACGGGATACAATTCATTGAACCAAGAGGGTGTCTCTTGTCGGGAGAACTTTCTGGACGGAGCTGCCCAATCGTGTTCAAAAGGGCGACACGTTGTCTGGAGGGTCGCAGGTGCAACGGCAGCAAGGAGGAGTCGGCAACTGCTTTGCGTCTCTTTTCACTTCCGAGTCAGTTTCATGTCGATTACGGGATAGATCGTTTGCTGGACTGTTGTCGGTCGGCTATCGGCCGGTTGAGGGTCGGTTTGATGCCGCTGGCACATGCAGGTTCTTTGTGCTGCACGCTGCGGCACAATGGCTTCGGTACATATGTACGGAGTACATACATACCTCCTTGCGGCGCCATGATTGGAAGACAGGGGCTGGACAACGCTGATTCCTGAATCCTGAGTGATGATTAAGACAATGCCGTGCGACGCAGGTCAAATATATGAATTCTCGGCCGAGCAACTTATCATCTGCACTACCATTTGACACTTTGTCTGCAGTGTGCACTGATCTGCACTTAATCTAGGTACACTTATCTCCTACCCCCTGCGTCAATGACACGACGACAAATCAACTCCGAGCCAAGCCAGCAAATGGCAAATAGTACAGAGTAGCGTTGCTCTTATTTGTATGACTGTACGGACTCAAACCAACGACCACTCTCAACCAGCCAGGGCAAACGGCTTGGACAAAGCTTCAGGCAGGCGTTGGCGAGGCTCATGTCGAGCATGGGTACTTATCTCCGTGTCGCGCCTTCGCTCGGTGACGTGCCAGCGAATGCGTGTCGACATGCCCTTGCCTTGCGCATCGCTTGGTCTGCCTTTTGTTGATTCATGTTTCTTTTTCCGGACGATGATGAGGGATACATGTCCCTATGGTCCTATGCATATGCCGCCCAATTGCCCTTGACCAAAGGACCAAGGCGGGGAGACCGCGAATGCACGTGCCCGGGCCCCGTCGGTGCAGAGAGGTACCTTAGGTAGGTACCTAACTTCTAAGCCATTTCCACCAGACAGCGCCCCGTTGTTAACTACAGACTTGCTACTATCGAGCTTCGTCATTGAGAAGGAGTTGCTTGTTCGACATCGCCAGTTATCCTTGCTGTGAGTATCTGCGTCGTCAAGGAAGCGTCGTCCACCAATCCGCTCCTTCTGGAGATCTTACGTGTTTCTCCTGTGATTTGTTAGAAAGCGCCACGGCAACGAGCCACCCACATCTCACTCTCGTGATGCCGATGCGCCAACAGCCTTGGGAGAAGAGCGACGCCAATTGCAGTTTTCCCGTTTCCCGTCTTGCTCGTCTTCCATCGACTTCATGGCTCGACCCTCTCATTCGCCCATCTTAGCACAGCTACGGAATGCAAAGACTCTTCCCGAGCAGGCTACAGCCCTGCAAGCTCTCAAGAATGAGATTGTCGGACATGTCGAGAAGAAAGAAGCGTGGATCGAACTCGGTGTCCTCGAAGTCATAGTCAAGGTACTTGGATCAACTGGCTCGCCACCCAAGACCTGCGGCAAAGACGCAGATATTCAGCGCTCTCTGCCCCTGCTCTCCGACGAGGAATCTGTGAGACTGCAAGCCCTCCAGCTCGTCGCAAGCTTCGCCAATGGTATGGTCGCGCTTCTCTCCCCTCCCCTCAGTGCCCTTTGAGTGGCCTAATGCGCCATCTTGCTCAATCCCTGACAAGTCCGTCCCTGGATTAACTGCATGCCAAGCTGGTCTAACGCTCGTCACATAGGTGGACCGGCATTTCTATCCCCGCTTCATGCCGCTCGCATAGTACCGGCTATCTTGACCAGCGTTTCTCCTTTCACGAGCCCTCCGCAGATTGTGCTTGCTTCGCTTCAAGCATTAGTAGATATCTCTGCCGCCACCGCCTTAGCGCATCCATCGGCATCAACACAGTTCGATATACAAAAACTAGCCGACGAAGTCTTTACCGTATCAGCCACAGAATCGATCAATGCAATACTATCCGTCTCGCTGTCGCAGCATCTGTACCCGTCACAAGTCAGGCTCGTTTCGCTTCTGATATGTCGGATTTGCCAAGAAGATAGGCATCAACAGGCTCTCGTTACAGCAGGAGTGTTGGACTCTCTCGCAGCACAATTAGCCAGATTCGCCGTGGCGGACGGTGTCGTGGAGCCCGGAGCGAAAGATCTTGCTATGCAAGATGGCCTCGGCCACATTTTTCCGGAGCCTGCTAAAACGAGCTCAAGGATAGGGCCACTGCTTGAAGCAATCAGCTGCATCATTGGCGATTCGAGGTATCGAGCCTGCAGACTGACGTACTCTCCAGCCTTTCTTGCCGTATTCCCTAGCATCAGCATCAGATTGGCGGAGCCATGTAAGGACTCAGACGATTCCTCACAGCCGCAATCGTCCCTGGCAGCCGTGGAACGGATTCTCTCTTCTTTGCCTACGCCAAACGCAAAAACACCATTTGCGGCGCAGTCTGCCTTTCCTACACCCGACCGAGCCGCTGACTCTCGAACGCGAAGCAGAACATCATCGGCCAAACCCGCTGCAGGTGCAGCCCAGCAAGCAGACACATCATCGTCCTCCGCAAAGCAATCGGAAAGCCCGCTTATTCTGTGGCTCATTCGTTTAGTGCGCGGTCTCGATGACTATGATCGGTTGATGGCCGCAGCTGTCCTTGCGGCTTTGCTTAAGGCAGATCTGGGCCTCAAGGGCATTCGTGAAACGACGGTTGGCTTACTTGTAGTTCCGATCTTAGTGGACATGATTACCAAATATGAAAAACTTGACAAACGTGGAGTAGATGAGTTGAACCCGTCTCAGGCAAACCATCGTCTCATTTTGGAAAAGGGCCCGGCAGTGCTAGCCAGGTTGATCATGAACAACGATTATCTCATCAAGGCGGCTGTCGATTCTGACGCAGACAAAGTTTTGGTCAAACTTCTAAAGCGTTCTCACGAGCCCTTGGCAGGGGAGGGTTTTCCACCAGTCACTTGGTCTCCTCACCCTCGCAAGCGGTTAGATTCCGCGAACATCTCGCCCCTCGCGCGATTAGGGGAAGATGGGCTGAACTCTCTCCTTGTCCACAGAATCGGCATGCGTGAGTCCAGCCTGAAAGCGATCGGTGCCTTGTCGTCAGCTAGGGAGGATTACAGGAAGGCGCTCGTGGCACAGGATGTGGTGCCCTACGTGGTTCAAAGTCTCGAAGAAGACCGGACGCCAAAAGGAAAGTACGGCTACAACCCTACGGCAGTCATCATCGCTGCCTGTCACGTCGTGAGGACCTTGGCTCGTTCGGTTAGTGTTCTGCGCACGGCTCTGGTCGATAATGACGTGGCCATGCCAATATTGCGGTTTCTACGTTATCCGGACACCGATATCCAAATTGCAGCGTCAGCAACTGTGATCAACTTGGTTGTCGAGGTTAGCCCAGTGCGTGAGGTAAGCAACTCGCAGGTAGAGGGAATTAATTGCACAGACCTGATGACAACACGGATGAACACTGACAAACGCCCTTCAGCTGCTTACAAGATCCGGCGTCATGCAATCCCTATGCGAACTCGCGCATTGTGATAATCGGATACTACGAGTCAACGCTTTTTGGGCGCTCAAGCATTTCGTGGATGCCGGTGCACCAGACCTCAAGAGAGCATGTCTCGCACAGTTGGACCCAGGCTGGCTAGTACAGGTAATTACAGGTACGACTGAGGATCTAGATGAAGATATGGGCATACAGGTGACAGACGAACCCCTGCGATGGCTTTACGGACACGACGGCCAGGTTCACCAGTTGGATCCCTCTCAGTCATCCCGACTACGGCAGATACACGACCGGCTAAACGCCATCCGAGATTCCGAACTTACACCCTCCCGCAGAGCTAGAATTGATGATCTCACGATCCAGGAGCAGGGCTTGGACTTTATCAGGAACTTTATCGGACGGCCGGAACCTGCCGTTGCAGCAGATGCCTCGCGCGAGACAACGGACATGATTGACCACTTACTCAGCGAGATTGGCCAGGACCGACTCTTTGAAATCTTGTTATCCAAACTCCGCTCGCGGCTATTGGGCCCCTATTCGCGACGGGACCGCACCGCCGGCAGAGAAGCCCGCCTTCTTCATCCACCAGCCCGGACAGTGGTGGCTGTTGTGTGCATCTTGGTCCACATGGCGGCGAGCATCCCGCGGCATCGACAGCTCGTGATCGCCCAGACTGAGCTTCTCAAGCAGTTGGCTTTGCAGGCTAGCAGTCGGGATCGGGGCGTACGAACCGCGCTGTGTCATTTGATTATCAACCTCACGTGGCAGGATGATGAAAGTGAGGTGGCGGCGTGCTCGCAAAGAGTGCAGGAGTTGAAACGACTAGGCTTTCATACGAAGATGGGTCATTTGAGTGTTCAGGATCGGGACTTGGATGTGCGGGAGCGGGCTAAGACGGCGGCGTGGCAACTTGAGCAGGCTACGAAGTGAAGTGAAGTGATGGGGGCGGCTGAGCGTTGAGCGCTGAGTGATGGGTCATGATGTAGGATGTGCATTTTGGCAAGCGGATGGAGTGGAAAACTGGGATATGAATTGCCCTTGTCTGTCCTAGATATTGTGGGTGTCCTTTTTAAGTTATACTTTAAGTTACGCCCACGAGTAATGTATATTTTCCTTATTGGGGGTTTTGGTTTTGAAGAGCAAAGGTATGGAGCCGGTTGCGTTTCAGGTCTGGACACAAACATAACGATAGACTTTGAGTACAGGCGTTTCAATGTTCATACAATTTTCTACTCTTCAGGGGGTTGTTCTTTTCTGGCGTCCTTGTTCGGCGGCTTGATTGGGTGTCCTACCCTATGGCCCATGAGCAACCTTGATGAACACATAGATGTAAGTCGGATATCTCAGGTACCTACTATAGTCTATGAGGGCCATCAATGATCATCCATGAGCATGTCATATGTGTGTGGTTGTTGGTATGCTACATATGTGGTGTGATGTTACAGTGGTGATGTATATGCATACCTGACGTAGATATGTGTATATGTTTGAATGTATATATGGGGTCTGTGTGTATTCGGAAAAAGCATGCCCCCTGGTGAAAAGAAAACCTTGCAACGAGACCAACTGCCGGAACATTACAGAATATGAGCCCTTCGCAATGCCCACCTACTCCATACATACACATACACATACACATACACACATCATGTGAACTCATCCATATTTCCTACGTACCTACGTACCTACCTAGGTATATACGAACCCGCCAACATTGAACACAGTCACAAACGCAGAACCCTTTTGGTTACGGAGTATGGAGGTATTCCCTCTCGAAAGGGGCCCGAAACGCAGTATGGATAGTTCTCTCCCCTCTTCTCGCCGGTCTAGCTACATACATACTATGCATCTGTACTCCGTCTGTAGTACATATGTACCAGTGTATGCATGAATTTCGCCCGCATTCCAGTTGGAACTTGGCAGTCAGTTCCCCGTGGCCTGTATGTACCACCTTATGGGACATGTCTGTCTTGAGTGGGCACTGGGGGAACCACGCGAACCCCCCACTCACTTACTCACTTCCTTTGGGGTTCGGACCAGCTGGTTGGGTATTCTTGTGGCACGAATGTCGAATACGAAGTATGTACATGTGCGGAGTATGCATGTACATATGCAAGGGGGGGGTGGCAAGGAGCCCTGTATTGGTGAGGAGTTTGGATATGGCTCACTGTCTGTCCACATGTGAATGACATCCCGCGTCCGGGATCAAGTTGAACATTCAGAAACTTCATTCACCAGAGCTTCACCGCTTTATGTACTGGGAAGATTTCGTATGGAAAGACTTCAGTACACACATAAATAGTGACTGCAACTGCCAGAGCAGAGGTGTACCGTGTGAGTCGTGGCTGTGGGTGCAAGTTAGACACTCTCTCGTCCAGAACCACACACGACACACGGTCACGACATGCGCACATGTACCGCAATACGTAATAGAAAGAAAGAGGAGCACAAAGCCGTCAGGCAAACCCGAACAAACATATGTATGTTCCTGTCGTCATGCGCGCACACTGCCACACAGACAGATAAGAGACACTTATGCGAACATACACGGCGAACTCAACTCCACCACCGCTTACGGAGTATGTAGGTACCTACTCCATCCCCGGAATGCAGCAGAGATATGTCATATGGTTGTCTTGTCTCGTACCTACTTATGGGAGAGAGTCCCGAGGAGAAACCCATCATGCATCAGAGACGACCTGACACATTATGTATGTACTCTGTCGTAGCCTTCTCGGGCCACGACGCCGCCACGTACTCTCTTGCAGCGACGTGGTTGCTCGCCTACCTACTCGGGTGCAGTGCATTTGAGACATTAACTGAGCCACTGCATCGTTTCGATATCGGAACCCTTCTGTTTCCTTTCACTTTTCTAACAGAATGAAAAAAGCGGCCTAGCTCTAGCTCCCGCTTGGTGGCTCTTGGGATTCATGGTCGGAGCCAAGAAAACATCGGTGTATGGAAAAGCAAAACCCCCAAATCCAATAACCAAGGGAAGGAAATTTGCGGGTGAACGTGGTACACAGACACGTCACACACCGAGGAGAAACCCAACGTCCTGTTTTACATGCAGGAAATGAAAGCATTCTCCTCATCTCATGTTTTCTTGCTGAAAAGCCTGCTTTCGTTCTTGCTTTTTTCTTTTTGCTTTTTCTAATGCGCCCATTTGGCCGATGTCGTTCATCGCTTATGCGGGGCCAAAACAAAATGTGTTCTTGCAAAAACGCCCATTACCATGGGCATGGCATCGCCTTCGTAGGGTCTCGCTTGTGAAACCCCGGCTCTCGTCAAAGTGTACACATACTGTCATACATAGGTACCTACGGAGTACTGCAACGTGGCATGGGAATCCTGGAGTCTGTCGCCGTCGGCCGAGTAATTAAAGACCGAGCAACTGGGTCGAACGTGCAGGAGATCGGTCTCGTCCGCCATTGTTGGTCTTGTGTGCCCATGATTATGAATGCGCGCTGCGGTGCTGCCGCCTCTTCATGCTCATGATGTACGTACGGAGAACAAGGTAGTTCAAATAAATAAAAGTAAGACTCAAGCTGCCGTCGCGGTGAAGGCACGTTGTGCTCACGCGATACGTATATAGCATCAACTGTGAACAATTCAACGAATCGTGACACTGATATTGCTGTCTAAGCTCGGATATCGGATTCCGCCTGTGCACCCAAATTATAGATAGTCTGTAGGTAGATGTACCTACATACCTAGGTATCTATCTCTCTTGGCCTTGATGGCCCTGTGACTGAAGTCCTTTCGGCGGCTGCCGAAGCAAAGGCGCAGCGTGTCCTCCAGTACCTACGTATGCAAGCTAGAATCGGCAATAGGTATTGCCCATCATCGAGCGAGCTTCATTACTCGCACAGCGCAGTGAGATCTTTGTCTCACGAAAATGTTTGTCGCAGCCTCGCTACTCGCAGGACAGCTACGACATGAGAGACATGGCAACTCGGTCCCAGGCTATTCCGGGATACGCTGCACCGGAATATTAGTCTTAATTGTCATGATGTACCTAGGCATACATACTCCGTATGTCACAATAGTGTGTACGCAAGGCTTTCGAATGTTGTTATTGGCGGACATTGAAGATACAGAGCCAGCCACGCCACGTTCACCCTTGGGGACGTTGAGGAACTTTCAATCTGGCAGCCCGCTACCTATGTAGCATGGATTCCCTGCATGGCAGCGCTCTCTTGTTCTCGCATTATCGACTTTTGAAACATTGTCTTGCTGTCATGAGTGCTGAAGTGTTCCGCCGTGTCATGAACAGCCATGTTCCCCGCAAAAAGGAACAAGTGAGGCGGCAATCCCACGGCTTGGAGGCTTGGAGCGAGTACTAACACGAATGAGGCCTCTCAGGCTCACCTCGTCATTCCAGTATGAATACGACAACAGGGACTGTCCACAATCGAATGTATTCTTGGGCCGTTTTGCGTAGATCCGCGCACTTTGAGGGCTCTCTATCTTGACTCTTGAGAACCTCCGCAAGAATTCCTAACGTCTTGCATTGTCGTTGGTGTTTGCACATTTGAACCTGAAGAAGGACAAAGTGGAACTCAAGTTCGTCATCACCCAAACTAGGTAGGTACGACCACCGCCGTTCGTGCCAGAAGTTAGAACCCCATCCCGGCGGGATCGTTTATGTACAACCTCAGGATGCCGAATAGGAAACAGCCAGACATGTTCCTGCAGAGGGATGAGGCCTGGGTGTGGCCTCTGTCACATCCATGATCCGACTAGGATGCCTTCCTCCTACATGTAGGTAGTCGTGGCCATTAACTAAAAATCCCGACCACATCGCAATCCCAGTCATACCAACCCAGTCTCTCGTTAATCGTCCGACCGCGGGGGCCAAGGATGACTGACAGCTTGCTTCGGCGGATCTCTTCGGCAACCGGTTCATGAAAGGCTTGCTTTGATGGCTTGCTTTGTCTCCAAGTTATGTACGCATGCATTACGGAGCAATGGCATGTCTCATGTAACCAGTCCGCCTAATACCTAAGCACAGTGCCGGCAAAACGGGAACCCTCTGCGCAGTCTGCGTGGCATTGGAAACGAGTGCAGCATCTACTCCGTACATACCGGTATACCGTATATCTCTCTCGCATTCGTGTGGTCGCGGACTCGCGACAGAGTACGTCTACTGATGGCCAGTCACAGTGGCACCACTGGTGAAGTGGACGACGACGGCAAGAAGGAAGGATCGATCCGGAGCTAGTACACATATGTACTCCGTACCAGCCAAACCAAGGCACGTCACCAGAAAACATCAGGCCATGAACAAACGAGAAGCCACGACCCTGGCCCCTGCCCTCTGCACCCAGCGATGATCCATGTTGAATGCAGATCTTGCAGCACCTGTGGCCTATGTAGGTAGGTATGTACCCCCTAATGTACCTTATTTACGGTATCCGTGTGGGGCAGATCACCATACATTCGCACGTACTCCGTAGTCCGTACGAATGGGTAGATACGGCGGCATTGGGGGCGCGCCTTATTTACTCCGTACGACTGGGCCGATGACTTGGGAACTTATGCTGGGCCTGCGGCTGGCTCTGTCTGTCTCAGGAAGGGGGTGCCAGCCGTGTGGTGACACACATACCGATGGAGTGGCCAATGGCAGATGCGAATAGGCGATTCGGCCGATGCACGCCTCGACATCCGCATGTACCTAGCGAAAGATAATGAACAAGAGAGAGAGTGTGTGTGTACGTGGTGACAGTTTATTTTGGCGGCAATGAGGGTCGAACATGTCTTGCGATCAGGGAGGCCACGCGGATATGGCACGCGGGTGTTGTCATGTGCGTGTGCCAAAGAAAAAAAACGGTTTTATACAGGGATGAAGGTGTGTCCCCCTCTGTTGTACCTAGGTAACTTGTTGCTGTCGAGAATTTCGCCAAGGCCGTGTCGTGTTCGCCAACTCGCATTGACCTCGACTCGTCCATGATATGCTGTATTCAATAAAGGACGGCATTTGGGGGCGGGATTTTCTCGTCTAGGGCCGCTACGACCTCACTTTGCGTCTCTCGATGCATTTCCTGACACGGGAGACGACGCGAGAGTTGAGCACTCGCCGTTCCATCTGTATGTTTCCTCTAACAAATGGTGCACAAATCCCACTGCGTGGAAGGAATCATGTAGCACGCGCTCCTGATCCGGATATGCATGTTCCAAAAAGATACACCCATCGTGCCATGTCTACCTACATAGTGCCTACCTCTATGTACTGCACAACTGTACTGCACAACGAGTCAACGACAGTCAGCAAGCACAATGGCTCGGTCCCTATCCAGCGCCTTGCCCTCGAAGATACCGAATTCATTTTCAGAAACACGTGGTACATACTCACTGTGCCACATGTGCAGTACCACTTAATTCCTCCGTTGGTGATGGGATGACGAGCACGCAGCCTTGAGTCTTGTTGAGGCTTGAGGTGGAGCTGGATTGAGCTGAATTGAGCTGGATTTGAACTTAGCGGAGGAGATACCTGTTGACACAAGTTTGGTGTGATGGGCACGCTGTGAACTCTAATTTCCCTCGTTGCCGTTGCATGCGAGTCCGACAGAAGAATGCTCAGCTCTAGCCTCTAATAATAAGCCTCTAATCGCTGTTGAAACTTGGTCAAAGTTGACTTTCAGTCAGAATGGCGTAGGTAGATTAGGTCCCGCAAGTAGGTATTGTCCGGTCAGTGGTCGGTGGCCAGGTCACCATTGTCTGTGTTAAAAATTCATGATTTGCCTATACTCCGTAAAAAGTCAAGAATTGGCGTCCCAGTGGCAATCTGGTATGCATGTAAGTATCTATGTTCCCGGTTCTCCTTCCTATTCTGACTTCCGGAATTGCACAGCACAACGCAACAAGGCGGAAATGGCAGGGGTCGCCCGGAGCGGGGGAACTTGGAAGGAGCTAATAAGGTTGACTTGACCTGAAGCGAGCCGCGAGGATGAAGACGATATATGTATGTATAATGTACCTATGTAGGAAGGAGAAGTATGTATATACATAATCTGAAAATAATGAAGAATCTAAAATACATGGTCATTGTAAATACGCATTGGAGCACTTCGGGTCATTGATACTCATCATTCGTATTGTGTCTTTTCGGGACTCTCCATATTATGGTAGTCCAATTGGCATTCGAGTTGTTACCAAATTACCAATACATGCTGGTCACGAAGATGAAAATTCAAGACCTCCCAAATGAGGTCTCCGGAAAGTATTGAACGTCGGACTGGACTTCGGACCAGTCTCCCGGTGCTACAGCCTCGATGCATTCACATGTGCTACATGCTACATAGGCGACATGAGAGTCTGAATGAAGGGTAAACCAGCGCAGCATCATAGGTAGGTATGTACATGTACATGACTACCTACCTACCTACGGAGTACATACCTCCATCGCGCCGGTTGTCGAGTTGTCCTTCGCCGCCCTCCGCCCATCGCCACCCCCATATACGTATACTACCCAGTGTACGGTACCTCTACCTACCTAGGTTACAGGTAAGGAGGTATTCTCTTCTCTTTGCTGCCCGGGAAAGATTCGTCCTTCATCCACTTCCATACATGCCAGCCCGAGTCAAACATGCGCAACATGTCGTTGCTCCACGAGTCAACGCGTCAACGACTCAACATGCACATCCACACCCACGTCGACGGCACGCCGAATCGCCCACTTCTCGAGTGTCTGCCATAAAGTATGTACAGATACGTAGATACATACATGTATGATGTACCTAGTGTCATTGGGAGCGCAGCGATCCCAGCTTTCAGGGACCAACGGGCCTTCGGGCCTTGCGGGAGTCACCCGCTTTCGCCCCAATCCTCCCCATGATGTCTTCATCTTCTTTATTACATCTGGTCACCTCTCTGCAAGCTGGTATACGGAGTACATCACCCAGCGTCCCGGTCGTCGCCCAAGCTTCACCCTCGCTGCCGTGTCACCTCTGTGGCAGGCATCATGTGTGCCCGGGCATTTTCATCTAGGTACAAAGTTATAGGTAAGTATGTACTCCGTAGGTACATGTACCTGCATAATTGCACCAACCGACTCGTTTCAATTCGTACCCCATCATCATAGGTACCTAGGAGGTAGGCACTCACCAATGCGGAGAGTCTGTTACTGATGATGAAGGGTCGAGCGACACGGGCCACGGCGCCCACCATCCTGTGCTCCAAACCCTCTCAACTCCCGGTCGTGAGCTGCGCGTCGACCACCCGTCGGTAGTTGGCTCATGGCCTGGGTTTTCGACCTGCAGGTGCAAGCGTCTTGGCGTGCTTCCAGCTCCTTGTTCTTCTTACGGAGTGGGGTTCCCAAGTTCCAGGTCCTACCTAGGTACCTAGGTACCTAATGTACGGACTCCGGAGTACTAATAGGGTTCGAAAAGGGTCCTTTGTTTCTCAGGAGTCAGGCTTGATAGGTATTGTACGGTAGGTATTTGCGGCTGCACATTGTGCGCATGCATGTCCAAAGACAATAAACAGCCCGTCACGAGATGAAAACGAAGCCGACAAAACTGGCGTTCTGGGCTGCGTCACATCCAGCCGCTTTGCCGCCCCCTGGTCGTCAGGCCAATCTTTTGGCGCCAAGCTGGTGTTGCAACTTGCAACTTGCAGTTAGGTACCTATGTACATAGTTGCAATCGTAGGGAGAGTCACTAGGTACGTAGGTATACCTTTATTACTCTGGACAGAGTATACATACTTACACCTACATATGTATATTGTACGGAGTACAGAGTACATATGTATATCGAGGAGCTGATGCCGTCACACTTGATTTCGTTACCGACCGATCGCGCGCGATGCTAGCGACCGTTGGCAATGTGGTGTGCCCGGGCGTTGTGAGGCTTTTGCAAGGCTGTGCGAGTCTGACGTGAGGACTGCGGTCCCTCCCTGATTCACGGAATTGCAATGGCCTGATTGTTGTTGTACTCCATAGGTGCAGCTAAGCGGAAATAATAGTATGTATTTGCCATTCGTTGTTAGTCGTTCATCTTTATTTCTCCTTGGGACACGATAACCCCGGACAACAGACGGGGCAGCTGCCATACCTACACCGTACCTATGTAGGTATGTACATGTACATGTGCTTATTCTCTGTCTGCTTCAACAAGTACATACATATGTGGCCCGGCCCCTCGAACGTCGCTTCTCGCCTCGCGGGCGCCACAATTCCCGTCAGATCGTTCCTTCAAATCACAGGGAGCAAGTCCACGAGCTTGGAGTGGATGAGCGGCTGGCTGTCCGGTTGTCTGGAATAGCCAACGGATCGACTAACGCTCTCGGGCCAAGATGCCCTAGCCGGGCCGGCCTTAGTCTAGCGCCTGCCCACTAGTGGCCCTGCAGTTGTGCTAGTGGCTCGACTAGCGCGCGTGACAGGGCAGTACATGTATGTACCTCCTCCGTATGTACGGAGTACTCAGTACGGAGTAGATCCAGCTAGGAGCCTAGGGACAATTGCGCCGCGCCAGCCACGCACCTCACCGTCCAGACGAGCGCAACGCCGCCGTCGACCGCCGTGGTGGTGCCAGTGGGTGTCTGTAATCTGTATCAGACTACCAGTGATAAAAGTGGCGACAGTTTGCATTGACAGATAGCATTGACAGTGCCAGTGCCAGCGCCAGTGACGGTGGCAGTGACGGCGACAAGTAGCAGCGACAGCGACCATTGACGGCGATAGCGACAGTGACATTCTAGCGAGTGGCAGCTGGAGGTGGCGCCAGGCGTCTGCTCCTGAGTCCTACCTAGGTAGGTAGGTACATATGTAGGTAGGTAAGTTAAAAGAAACCTACTCCGTACATGACGGAACTGGTGGCGTTCGACGCTGGGAAGGAAAGGTGCTCGGCACGCGATTGCCCCTCGGTGCCTTGCCTCGCCTTGCCTGGCCCTCTTGCCCGGTCCTTGGTCCCGGGTCCATCCCCTCCTTTCTCCCCTTCCACCCGTGAGCCGTCACCAGCCAAGCACATGCAGATGATGCAGGCCCACAGACCACCGGCGCGCGGGCTGCGATGCGGCCCGTGATTCGCCCATCGGGACAATCCACACGCCCACACGCCCCTCATCCGCTTCGAACCCCGTCTCTGCGCTCTCCATGCTCTCCATGCCGTCAATGCGCTTCCCAGCTTTGGGGTTGGCTGGCTTGGCTGGTTGGCCAGTTGTTTCTTCTGGCTCTTGTGGTTGTTCCGGCTGTTCGCTGTTCGCTGTTCGCCGTTTCCCGTTTCGCTATTCGGCCTGTTTGGGCGCGGCTGGCGCTGGCTTGTGGTGCCTGGAGTGCCTGCAATGACTGATTGGAGTGATCCGAGTGATTGCTTTGATTGGCGTGAATCCGGGTCTGGTGCCAACTTCCCGGCTCTCTGTCTTCCTTCTCCTTCATTATCTTGCGATCCCATTGAAATACGCTCGACCAGACCGTTGCGTTGCCATTTCTGTCCTAATCCCTATTCCTGAACAGTGAAGCCTCCCTGCTTGCTATCTGCGTGGCGTCTGCGTGGCATTTGCGGGTATTGGACGTACGCGCGATTGGCAAGTCTTTTGCGCCGAATGGTGGCACAGAGTCCGTCTTTCGTCGACCCAGCGAACTCATATTTTCCCTCGCTGGCTTCTCTGGCGTGCCTCACGTTATCTCTATCAGTTCTGCCGGACTGGGCCCTTGCTCAACATTGCCAAACATCACAAGCACCGGAGGGAACACGGGAACTATTGTACGTCTTCCTCTTATGTACTGCATCGACTTGATTCGGCCGCTTTGTTCCCATGTCACGTCTCAACCCTCGGCGCTTGCTCGTATCCGAGAATTCCTTCCCACATCCTTGGATACCAGCCAGCAACCGTCGCCGCACAGCCCCTCCCGTCTTGTTCTGATTGCACTTCTCCTTCAAATCACCGACATCCCGCGAGTGACGTTTGCACCGGCACGCTGACAAATTTGGTGCCAAGCTCGTGAAGCCTGTCTGTCTTCGTACCTGCGGTTTAGGAGAAGAGTGATATTCAAGTGACAATGACTCCTGCCGCTTCAGCACCGACCAAATTACCACGCGATGCGGTGGCACGCATTCATCGCACGACCAGGGAGAACCGGAGTCTCTGGTATCAGTTGACTGTCCTTCAGCAACCGGAACGAGCAAGAGCATGTGGCTCAGGCATGAAAGGTGAGTTGGGCGCTTCCACCAAGCTATGCCGGCTTGCTTGCAGAGATCCCTACTCAGCAGGCCTTTTCTTTCAGCTTGCTGCAGACCAGACGTACATGCTAACTCGACATGTCTACCGTAGCAAACAGCGACAGACGACCAGTAGATCCTCCACCAGTCGTCGAGCTGCGCATTATCGAGGGTCCTTCGGTAGAGGAGGGCAAGGACATCACCTTCGACTACAATGCCAACTTCTTCCTCTATGCCAGTCTCGAGCAAGCTCGCACTCTGGCCCATGGTCGTGTGCAGAGCTCGGCGGCGTCTAATCCTCCTATTTTGACCGGCGTACCAGCTTCCGGCATGGCTTATCTGGATCGGCCGGTAGAGGCCGGTTACTTCATCTTCCCCGACCTGTCAGTCCGTCATGAGGGCTACTTTCGCCTTGCTTTTAGCTTGTTCGAGACGACAAAAGAGGAGAAGGATTTCGACATGGATCCCATTGACCCTGATTTCCCGCCGGGCGTCGACTGGCGGATGGAAATCAAGACGCAGCCTTTCAACGTCTTTAGCGCCAAGAAGTTTCCCGGACTTATGGAGAGCACCCAGCTCAGCAAGACGGTTGCTGACCAGGGTTGCCGAGTAAGAATCAGACGCGACGTGCGAATGAGGAAGCGAGACAGCAAAGCGGGCGCATTTGAACGCAGAGAGGATGATTACCGCCGCCGAACTGCCACACCTGCACCCGACGACGCCCAGAACAATCGAGACCGTTCTCACAGCAGCTCGAGCGAGTATCACGCGTCATACAGCGCCGAGGTCTCGCGCCGACCGTCCGGTGTTGACGCCTATCGTCCTGCTCCGCCTGCTCCGGCTCCGGTTCCGGCCTCGGCCTCCGGCTCCTCCTCGTGGCTATGAATCTGCCCTGCCACATCGTGCCTCCGGCCACGTTCAGTATCCGGATCACTCGGCACCCCAATCTCATTTTGCCGATTCACGACGTTACGCGCCCCTTCCACAGACGCCCGCGCATCACACTCAACCGCCAGCGTCATATCCATCGACGTTCTCCTCTCCTTACGGCAAGCCGGAATCGAGCAACTACGGCTACGCTCACCACTCCCGACGCTTGAGCTCGGCCTGTCCGTCACCGGGGCCATCCATCAGACCTGACCTGCAGAACGAGCGTAATTCTGCTGGATGGCCGCAACCGGCAGCACCTGCCGGCACAAGCTCTCATGATTTCAGACGCAACTCTTCGTCACAGCAACCTCCTTTGCCTTCTGGTCTGCAAGATAGGCCACAATATCAGCAACCGCAATACCAGCAACCGCAATATCAGCAACCGCAATACCAGCAACCGCACTACCAGCAACCGCACTACCAGCGATCGCCCTATCAACAACCGAGTTATCAGCAATCACCCTATCAGCAATCACCCTATCAGCAAAAGCCGTATCGGCAATCGCCATATCAGCAACCGCAACAGACGCAGCAGTCGCAACATCCGGCAAAGACGTACGCGCCATCTGTCCCCGCCGTCTCTACTGCTGCTTCTACAGCCGCCTCTACCACCGCGCCTGCCGCCGCGACCACTGCCCCGTCATCATTGGCTCCTCTCAAGATCGCACACTTGGTTCTCCCTAATTCGCTTCCTCCCATTGAGCCCCAACCTCGGCGAGAAAGCATCTCTGTTCCCATGTTGTTGACGGGAGAAAAACGGAAACGCGACGAAGTCTTTTCGCCATCTCCTCGGCCCACTTCACGGCCCTTGCACAATCGCCAGCGACAAGAGAGTGCTTACCTTGGCCGCACGCACGGTCCGTCTTCTGACCGTGACTTGGGTACTTATGCGAGAGCGGATGGTCAACTTCGCGTAATCGATTTTGATGAGGTTTGAGGATGAGTCGCCCCCGCAGGCTGCTGCTAGGATGATTTTCTCTCCCTGCCTCTTCGGAGATTCGATTGACGTGATGAACATGAGGCTCGGTAGCCACGGGTACAGGGGCGGAAGGAAGACTTGTGTGTAGCGCACTGCTTGCTGTTATTGATTTGCGGCACTTGACGTCCTTCCTTGCCTTCGCGGCCCTTGCACAACCGCCAGCGACAAGAAATCGCATATGGACGCGAGTACGGCATGTCTCCTGACCTTAAACCGGGCACTTATGCTAGAGAGCCAACGGTCAGCTTCACGTAGTTGGTTACAGCGTCCAACGATGAGACAGGTCCTATTACTAAGATGTTTTTCTGACTTCTGCCTCCTCGAAGATTGGATGACATGTTGAACATGTGGTACGATAGAAAGAGCGAAGGGGTTCCGCAAAACACTTCACATACCGCACTACAGCGCACTGCATGCTGGTACTCAACTTGCCACATTTCTATCAATTTGTCAATTTGATCGGGCTAGCTTGACTGAATTTCTGAAGTGCCTTCTTCGTTCTTGTATTCTCTCGTCCCGCCCATATGCGTGCCATACCCTTGAGACTTGACGAAGTGGTGTTCTGGGGGCTGCGGTCTTTTTTATATTCTATGCGCGGCTCCAAGGCCGCTCGTCGTGCAGTTGTGCACGTGTTGACGATCAGCACGTATTTACATGTTATTTTATCTACATGATCTTTTTCGTGGACTAAGTTGGTGCGTCACTAGTCCTGGTCCTTGACATGTTTTCTTCTTATCTCTCATGTTATGATTACATGATGTTATTACACGGTGCTGTAACTATTTGCTGTTTGGATATGTATGTACCTACGCTTGACTCAAACCGATCTTCTCAAATTGTCTCATCATGCTTCACTGTTATGGGCTGGTCTGGTAATCATGAGAAAATACTTATTATGGTGGAGGAGGTGGTAAGGAGACAAGGTACCTAGCATGCCACGCGATACTTTATATTCCCGATATAGGTTCAAAAGCCCATCAATCTACGGGTTCGCTTATCGTAAAATATTTCCAATCCTGGCCTCTGGGAAAAAAGTCTCCTTAAGCTACGCTGCTACTTGCCTGCTCAGCCCGCCCGTGCAGAGATTGCTTCGTGTTCACTCTTACATACAGAAAAGTAAAGATCTATCTATGTATTCGTATTTGTGATCTTTTGTGTAAACGCCCTCGTCAGCTTTCGTAGGAGCAGTTGGCTTAAGTTTGGGGGAGTCCCGCCGCAATGAACATCATGTACAAGTGCTCCTCTCAAGGAATCAGGGTGATGAAGTCATCGAGGGCAATACTATGTATCATCACGGCACGCTGGCGACGCATCGCGTTTCACCGCTCTCCTTGGATGCGCCACGGCGTGAAACCGGACGGCATCGATCGGAAAACAGCCATGCACCTGACCCCCGGCATAGCTTCCGTTGGGATGCAGCACAGCATGCGAACGATCTAGACTTTGACCCGGGGGGGGGGGGGGGGGGGGTTGCAGGCAATTAGGCGCTGGACTTGAAGCGCAGACTGCAGTACATTCAAGCACTGGTCAATCTCATGATTGTCACATGACGAGGAAATAGGTAGGCTATATACTTGAATGAGCATGATTGACAGCGTTGTGATGTGTCATCTTTTTGAAGCCCTGCATCTCCTCTTTACGCAGAACCAAGTCTCACTTATGTCATCTATTGAAGCTGCATTTGCATCAGGATATCCGGAGTCCAATAGCTTGCAACCGTACTCTAGTCTGTGTGTTTTTTTCAGTAGATATGCTGGGACTCCCAGGCTACAACTCGAGACTCAGCGAACGAGAGACGATGCACATGAACACTTTTTACAGGACGAACAAGTTTCTGAGACTGTTTTAAGGGCATCAGCGGCTCTGAATCTCACGGATACTGGATCTCTGACGTTCGGCCCGCTTTAACGAATGGTGTTAGTGTTGGGTTAACAGGGGGGTATTCACATCAATATGGGATGCGCATCATTAGGGGGGTGAGACAACTGCCTTCAATTCGTTGTATATACGAACAAAGGTATCTTGGTGGTGT
>SRQH01000520.1:0-20372 GCA_018360345.1 Claviceps sp. LM84 group G4 | reverse complement strand
GCTATAAGGGGCGCGCCGCAACTCAGTACCAGCATAAGACGTGTTCTTACCCAGGCAGAATGGGTCGAAGCGCGAATGACACGCCGTGGGCGCGGTGGCCGAGGCTCTCGCCGGCAAAACTCAAGTGCGTCCAACTTGATGATACGTATGCGTTGGCGCTCATTAGCGTCGCCATGTCAACTCCCGCGCCGAGTGTGCCAATCTGCTAATCAGCCAATCACAGCCATCATCCAGGTACCACGTAGAGTTTTGACGAAAACTCCGTATGATGAACATGCGTGCGAACGAAGACGATGGCTACTGGCGGGCGATTAGCCGTGATTCTGTGAGGCAGCCTCTGTGTGCGGCATCGGAAGCGGGTCAGTCCCCCTCAAGCTTAGTGAATCGTAGGGAATCGTAGGGCTTTTATTTAATTAGGCAAAACTGAAGAAATCGTGCGGCGACGCGTAGCGGAGGCGCACATTTCGTGTTTGCCTCTTTACGGAGTATGCGATTGCGAGGGTATGGTGTGGAGCCTTCCTGCCTTCTCCTCTTCCCATTGGTCAGTATCCTTAGAAATTGAACTATCACGTGATCTATTTTTTTCTACGCATCACGTGATCCATGTTCCTTACGCTCACGTGATCTATCCAGCTTGGCCTATTTTTGGCGCGCACTGGCACAGCTTCGCGTCACGGCATTTTTAACTTCCTTGGAGTCTGGACACAGGTGACGCGACCTCCGAATGACAGTCGCAGGGACGCAAAGGACGGGTCGGGTCGTCCTATGACATTCTCACCGTCGTGTGAGCCAGAACAGCTGCCATGATATTCCTAGATTCTGAGATGAAGCCCGTGACCTACCTCTCCGTACAAGCCACATAGGTATGGCCTTGCCGCCGTGTTTTTCGCAGCGAATGCTAGTTGGCGAGTGATTTCTGCATTTATCACAGAGCGGCTGCCGGGTCGTACGAAGCTGCTAGACCATCATCTGGATGAAGATAAGGACACGATCTTGCGAATCGTGGCGTGTAAGAAGAAACAAAAGCATTGATGGCTCCGACCCATCCAGGCTTGAGCCGAGTGGCTGCGGGTGGCTGACAGGATGACTGGCTCCTGTGACGCGATGTGGAGCCCCCAGCCGTCACTAATCGGCCCCGTCCCCCTGCGTCTTGCATCTCGCGGACCAACACCAATCGCATCGTCGCAGTCCTCCAAAAAGAGGCACGACGGCGTCGCACTTGGCGTGACCTCTATACGTAGAGGCGTGATCTTCTTGCTCATGGCAGAAACGTGTCACTATGGCTTCAATAACCTCGTGGGCCGGTCTGATGGGCCAAGTTGCTGATCTGTCCCCGCCGGACCATCATGTCCTGCTGTTTGCTCGACCCTTTATATCACCTCGATCTCCTCGACCTCCCGTCACCACACATAGGCGCTCACGGGATCGTTTTCAGTCTCTGGGCTTGCTTCAGCTGTTTGATTTCTTTAAGTCACACGAATGAAACTCGAACTCTCACACGACGATTTTCCATAAGAGTACACATTGTGCCGGCTTCTGAGAGTCTTGAGTGCCGGACAACCAAGGAGAAAAAGCAGTCGCCCTCTCCATCTGTCTTTCTGTGCATTTTAGAAGTCCTCTGCGCGCGCGGAAACGAGCAAACATGCGCTTTTATTGTCTTCTCGCCGCATTGAGCGCCTTGTGCTCCTTGCCGTTCTCTGCAGCGAGTGCTAATCATGCCAAAAACGTCAAGCTGTGCTCTGTGTTTGACGAACAAGCACCCTCCGACTGTCTGCCTGTCACAGAATCCTTTCTTGGTATTAAAGGTCAAGCGCCGATTGTCGCTGCGAGTCTCTCGGTCCTTGAAAATACGTTCAATGCCCTGGCTGTGTTGCAAAACACCTACTTTGACGCCATCACGGGCACTTGGCCCAAGTCCATTGACTGGACGGGAGCAGTGGTCCAGACCATCATCTCAGGCACTCTTAGCTCCTTGACCAAGTCGCTCGACTCGGTGAAGCCAGGTCCCGTCTGGAATGAGAAAGAACAGTTAATTTCGTCGCTTTTCGCTCACGTCACCCACTATTTTTCTGGTCAAAATGTTGCCGCCATCTTGGACGAGGTAAGTTCTTTTTCTTGATCAGCCCCCCACGGGCTGTCACGATGAAGTTCTAAGTTGAGAGCTGACAACAAAAACAAGGCATACGATGACGTTTTATGGGTTGTTCTTGGTTGGCTAGAAGCCATCAAGTTCACACAACTTCACTCAACACTCCATTACCCAAAGCGGGCACAGCAATGCCTTAACGTGCCGACGACGCTCGACGCGGCCATAGAAACCATGTCGTGGCATGGTAATCACTGGACCTGTACGTTCGGGGATCGCGCTCGTACCTTCTGGGACTTTGCCACCAAGGGATGGGATACCCGACTCTGTCTGGGCGGCATGATATGGAACCCCAAGCTCGAGCCTTACAAAAACGCCATCACCAACGAGTTGTGGATCTCGGCCTCCACGTCCATGTACGAGCATTTCCCTAAGGACAAATTCGATAACAACTGGGCCATAAGCAAAGGCCTGGAAACACAGGATCCCGTCTTTCTGTCTGCTGCCGTTACGGCCTACAAGTGGCTGCAGGACATCAACATGACCAACCCTTTGGGCCTTTACATTGACGGATTCCACATGGACAAAACCAAGCCCGATAATCTCAAGTGCGGCATCCGCGACGAAATGGTCTACACGTACAACCAGGGCGTCCTCCTAACCGGTCTACGCGGTCTCTTCACTATCACAGGCAGTCCCTCCTATCTTGAGGACGGGCACGCGCTCGTCCAAAACGTAATCAAAGCCACCGGATGGAATCTCAGCAAGAATACGCCCGTTGACGATATCAAGAACCCCAAGAACATCCAACTCCCACCCTGGCGCGGACTCGGTCGCTATGGTATCCTAGAGGACGCGTGTGATTCTGACGGCGTATGCTCGCAGGACGCCCAAACTTTCAAGGGCATCTTCTTCCACCACCTCACCGCCTTTTGTGCGCCCATCGAGCATTCGCAGCTCGAGCGCCACGCCAAAGTCAACCAAAACAAAGCGTCCAAGGTCCGCGCTGCGCATGAGGAAGCGTGTATTGCCTATCTGGGCTGGGTGAAGCACAATGTTGATGCCGCGCTTGCAACGCGAGATGCTGCGGGACGGTTTGGCATGTGGTGGGGGGGCGGCATCTTTCACCAGCTCTCTGCTGGCCCACCATCTATCGCTATCATAGACGCATGGACACTGAACAGCACCGATTATCGCAATAAGGGTACGCCGCGAAATGAGATCTGGGGTGTCCAAGTGACGTGGCAACCCGGCGTGGGAAGCCTGACGGGCCAGGATCGTCCGAAGCAGGTCATACGACCGGATTCGAGTATTCCACTCGGTCTTCCAGCAGCCATGAGACGTCATGCGGGAGAGGGGCGGCGGCAAGTCGGTCGGGTGCTGAGAAAGCGGGCTGATGATGCGAATGATCGCGGAAGGGGGAGGACAGTCGAGACACAGGTCGGGGGCTTGGCACTTTTAAGGGCATATTGGGAGTTGTCTCGGAGGTGATACCGTGATCATGGACACGTACACACCTGTAGACGCGTAGACACGATACAAACGATGCAAACGATACACACGATACACACGATACACACGATACACACGATACACACGATATAGACACTAATGGGATACACATAATTTCACGTGGATGCACCACACTTGTACAACAAACACCACACTTTCTGAGAAAACAAGCCCAACAAAGACGACTTTTTAATAAAACGTTCAGCCAATGATGCTGTATCTGAAGACACCCCATCCTTCATGCAAAGCATCCCTTTACCCATCGGCAACCAAACAACTCACTTAAACCCTGACAGCAACATCACCACCAAGCCTACCCTGATGATCTATCGGCTTCTGACTACGCAGTGAAACCGGCACAGTCTGATTACTCTCCGCCTGCTTCTCCTCAGTACCGGACGTCGCCGTCGCCGACGCATCATGCACATTGTAGCCCGTGTCACTGGCATCCACAAAGGCATCAAGGCCCTTGCCCTCACGTGGGAACTGCCCTACCAATTTCTTGTGCACATCCAGCACCTCAGACATCTCCTCATGGGAGACATCATTGAGGAAGACACAGTCGCCGAGAGGGCTGATCGGTACGGCGAGACGGAGCTTGCCATCGCGGGTTCGCAGGATAGCAGCGGTGGCCTTGTCCAGCATGGGGGCGTCGAATTGGGGGTGGTCCATGGAGAGGCCTGCACGGGAGAAGAGGCGGAGGAGACGCATGTGGTCTTCTTCGGTGAGGAGGTTACGCTTGCGGCTGAGGGTGGCGGAGTAGGCCATGTCGATGGAGATGGCATGGCCGTGGCGCAGGGGAGGGTTGGGGACCAATTCATGGAGGGGAGACCAGCTGTACCGATGTGAGTTGAGAGACAGCCTTGTGAAGGTGACAAAAGAATATTGCAAGGTAGATGCGAGGGCGATTGAAGAGGAAAGGAATCGATGAATGAAGGGAGATTGTATAGGGGGGGGGTACAGGTAGAGAGGCAGGAGAGGGGCATGCTTACGTGTGGCCATAAGCAATAACTCTGTCAAGCATAATCTCATGCAAGTTGGGCGTTTCAAGCTTCAGCATCTCGTATATGCCCGCCTTGCAGATCTTGTCCGCCGCGACCTTGATCTCATCAGAGCTCTCCAAGCGGCCGAAAGCCGTGGTGATCATCTGCTCGCAGTACTTGTCGAGCAAGTCAAAGGTCGTCTTGTCGGCACAGGACGAGATCTTGATCAATTCGGCGAAGCCGTTGCGGATCTGTCCCACCGGCAGCGTGCGCAGGAAGGTAAAGTCCAGGAACGTGTGCTGGGGCGCATGGTAGGCCCCGAGACGGTTCTTGCAGCCGCCGTAGTTGACAGCCACTTTAATCGAGACGGAGGCATCGATGAGGCCGATGACAGTAGTGGGAATGCGGATGTAGTTTGTGTTGCGGCGGTACGAGGCGCACGCGAAGCTATCAAGAAAGACGGTTAGCAATGAGTCCTTGGACGGCAATGGGATTCTTAGGCTGAAGCTGGCGGAAAAGTTGCCAGACGACCTGCTAATGCTATCACATACCCAGCAACATCCGTCACCAGACCACCCCCCACGACCAGCACGGGCTCCTTGCGGAAAACACCAAAGTCGTTCATGGAGTCGACAATGCTTAGAAGCGTCTCCATCGTCTTGGCCTTTTCGCCAATCATGGTCTTGTGGATCGTAAGCTTGATCTGGTGGTGATCAAAGTACGCCTGGATCGCCTTTCCGTACAGAGTGAAGATGTTGTAGTCCATGACGGCCAGACAGCGCTGCCACTTCTGATAGCACTTGGCCAGCTGGGGGTTCTGAACATCGAACACCCCATCGAGGAATTCGAAGCCGTACTCGATCTTTTCGTAGCCCGTTACAGCGAAGCCATTGGAGACAGGCTCCACGGTGGCCTTCATGTCAGACATCTTGACTTCCGGGGGATGTTTTTCCGTCTATTTTGTTTGTTGTTGTTGTTGTTGTTTGGGATAAATTTCCTCAGGGCAGTGATGAGCCACGGGGAAGGAGGAAAGACAACGAAGTATAAAAGTCAAAAAACAAAGTAAACAAAGGAGGTATGTAAACTCAAGCAGATGCCTCTCGACGATGCTAGTGGAAAAGCGGGGGAGGATAGCAAATGGAGAAGAGAATTGTTGAAATTTGACTTTTGGAAGAAAAACAAACAACCAAGTGGCCTTCTTAATACGAGGCTTGTAAGCTGTTCCTGATTACCATGGTTTCGTCTTAATCCTTTCCCGGAGGCCGACACCCCTCATTTTCCATCGACAACGCAAGCAGTACCACTCAGCTCTAATGATTCATAATGATGCTTCTCGTTCGCCCTAAACTCGTCCTCAAACGCTCGCTCAGCCCACGATGAAACCAAATATTGGCCGCCATCGACGAATGCGAATGAAATCCCATGTCTGGAGAACTTTTGGCCCCGTCAATGGATATGCCAAGATGGGGTTAGTAGTTACCCCCTCCGATGTCGAAAGAGTACATAGACACGTCCAAGTACATATGTACATATGTACATAGAGAAGAGCGTGGAGGGACATAAAAGGAGGGAAGGCCCAAGGGGCCACGAGTTGTCGAAAGCGGTCGTGGCACGGCGAGCAGCTGCTTTGAGTGAGGGGAAGATGCTTTAGGATCAATACAAGTCTTAGACACGCACAGGCATCTGCGCGGTGACGGATGCGAGTGACGCACGTGGCCGCGCTGGGCACGACGAGGCGGTGGGTGTCTCGACTCTCGCCATGTTCATTCTGGGTGGGCATTCGCAGCCTCGTCTTGACGGCCCACAGGCCTGGTTCAAACTTCACTGCCTCCAGACTATGGAGGATCTTGGCGTGTCGAACTTGAGGCATTTCGCGAAGAGAAGCCTTGCTGCTGGCGGCATTGCGCAAATTCAGGAGGTTGGAAATTGGAATGTCGTGACGATGGTGTAATTGGATCGGGGTGGAATGGTAAGGCGGTGGATCCGGATATCGGTCTAGAAACAGGTACATACATATGTACCTCAGGAATCTAGGAGGTACCTACCTAGGTATGTACTGTTCATACATACATAGGTACATGCGTCGGTAAGTAGGTACATTGTCTCCCGTATGTATGATGCGCATTGCTTTAGGTATTACAATGTTGACGCAAACAAGCACCGGTCGGTCTGCACCGCATATATGTACATAGATAGTTAGCCTACAATTGATAACAGATAACAGAAGAAAATGTCCCAATCGTGAAACAATGGTTTCCAGAGCAAGCGAGCTTAGAGGGTCCCAAAGGGATACCCCTGGGCCCTCTCTCTCACTCAACCAACCTTTATAAAGAGAAATGGATATTGGCTGTTGAATCGTTGATAGAGAAAGCAATTCCCTTCATAGAATATGAACCGTCGTTTTGAATTGTTTTCCTCGTCGTCTATTCGTGCCGAATCTTTTCACCGCCCCACAACATAACAAACCTCACAGCCAAAGCGGCAAAGCCTTGCTGCCCCCGCACCATCCATTGCTCTGGAAATCGCGTCGTCGCGAGACGAATCCCACCATGGGCGGCGAAAAAGATTTCGACAACAAAACAGCGTACGCGGAGCAGGAGGAGGTATACTTTGACGATGGGAGGGAAACCGAATTGATACGCGGGATCCTCGGCAGCAGTGACTGTGAAAAGATGAGGGGATCGCCTCGCAAAGTCCTGGCGGCCATTGATGCCTTTGGCAGGAAGAAGTATTTGATGAACATTGGGCAGGAAAAGGGTGCCATTGTCACCAAATTGATAGCCTCTCACAAGCCAAAAGTCATGGTGAGAATCTCCTTTTACCCCTTGTGCTGTGTCCGGTGTCGTATCATGTCTTCCTGCCTCTATACCGTCTCTTCATCAAATGTCATGACATCCATCAATGCTAAGAAAACACGTTCAACCGTGGTTCAGGTAGAGCTCGGCGGCTATGTAGGCTACTCGGCCATATTGTTCGCAGATGCCGTCCGCGCAGCCGGCGGGACGCACTTCTACTGCCTCGAGCACAACCCCGAGTTTTTCTCCATTATCCGCATGCTTTGCGAGCTCGCCGGCCTGGGCGACTTTGTCACCGTGATCTATGGAGACAGTGCCGAATCTCTCCGCCAACTCAAGTCGCAGGGGCTCTTTACGCAAATTGACCTGCTCTTCCTGGATCACTACAAGCCGCTATATTTGCGCGATCTGAAGCTTTGCGAAGAGCTCGGCTTCATTAACCCCGGCACGACGCTTGTGGCAGACAACGTCATCAAGCCTGGCAATCCGCCCTATCTTGCTTATGTCAGGGCCACACCTGAGGAGAAAAAGAAGATGGCCGCATCGGCAGACGAGAGCCGGTCAGCTGGCGGCGGGAGGGCGGCTGAAAATGAGACTTCTGTCGAAGAAGATCCCAAAGGCAACCCGTCCTTGATTTACGAAAGCTCTCTGGTTGAAAGCTTTGAGCCGACTGGCATTCCCGTAAGTTTCCGCTTTTCTCCTCGCTCAGCTCTAAACAGCCCGCCCCGCATGAAGTTATCCCGCCCCCCCCACCCACATGATGATCCTTCCCGCCCCCCAGATCGATGCTTTCGGGAATCGGGAGGAAAGGGGGAACATGCTTACTAATCTGGCAACAAAAAAAAACAACAGGACGGGGTTGAGATTTCTCGTTGCGTCGGGCTGCTTTCAGACGACACGTCATAGATGAATGCAGCGGACCCGCATTGGATCGCTTTCATGTGCAAGCGCTTCCAACAAGCAAGCCATTGAATCATTGCAAGCGTTGGTGAAGCTGGGATTGTGTCATTCGATGAATAACTAGCCTGTTCGGAAGTAGTCAAATTCAAGTCAACAACTTGAAGTGTTTGCACATGCCGATGAACTGATGCCGCTTGCCAGTGTGAAAGCCTTTGTACGCCGTTCGCGGCAACAACACAAACCTGTTCTTTTTTGCTAAATTGTATCTTGCATATCTTGCATGGTTTGTTTTGGGGGCGGATTGAGTTCGGGTTGGTGGTTGCTTCTTGACTTCTATTCTTCAGCATCAGATTCTTCAATAAACCTCAATGTGAACTATATTGTATCAAAATAACCGTCAGTCATGGCTGCCATAGCAGAGTCGTCAACATGGCACGTCGTCAAGAACCTCGGCCTTCTTCTCCTTAGCATCACCTTTCTACCGATCGATACAACTGCAGTAGTACTTGCATCGCTTCTGTCGCTTTTCCGGGGCGAATACAAAATCCATACCTCGCATCCCAAGAAGGTCCTGGTGACCGGCGTGTCCATGTCCAAGGGACTAGCTATCGCGCGTCTGTTGCATCAACAAGGCCATACCGTCATCGGCGCAGATCGCTACCAGCTATCATCTGGACGAGTCTCGAGAGCTATACGCAAGTTCTACATCTTGCCACATTTCTTGCACAGTGCTCGCAGCAGAGCTGAGATGGAAAATGATCCCTATATAGTGCGACTACTCGACATTGTTCGCTCGGAGCGCATTGATCTTTGGATCCCCGCCTCGGACGTTCATGGTGCAATGCACGATGGTCTGGCGAAAGACATGATGGAGGCCCACACGTCTACCAAAGTGATTCAGCTGGGTTACGACAATGTCGCCACGTTGGACAACAAGGCCACGTTTATGGACCTTGTGAGGTCTCTCGGGCTCTCCATGCCAACTACACAACGCGTTAGCAGTGCAACTGAGCTGCAGTCCTTCCTGGAAACGAGACAAGAACTATCGATGCGCCCCGGCGGAGCGCAATACATAGTCAAGCCCATTGGCGTCAACGATGTGGCAAGATATGACATGCCCTTGCTTCCTCTGCGGACCGAGGAGGAGACCAAGGCCAGAATTGAGACCATTCCGTTCGCCCGTGGCACTGATTTCATCGTGCAGGAGTACATCCGAGGCAACGAGTTCTGCACCCATGCTCTCATCGTCCATGGCCAGGTGCGGGCCTTTGTCGCATGCCCATCCTCGGAGCTATTGATGCATTACACGGCACTGCCACGCGAATCGGCCTTGCATACGGCCATGCTAGACTTCACCAAGCAAATCACCGGTGCAGGAGGAGAAGGGTGGACCGGGCACGTCAGTTTTGACTTTCTCGTCGGCGACGCGCCAGATAAGGGAAGCGATACGCCAAGGCCAATGATCTACCCGATCGAATGTAACCCTCGAGTACACACAGCTGTATTGCTCTTCCAGCAAACACCGCAACTTGTCAATGAGTACCTGTCCATATTGGAGCCAGACACGCAGGACCAGAGCGAGCCACTGTATCCAGTACGGCCGCAACGTATATTCTGGATCGGGCAAGATATCATCGAGACCGTGCTCTGCCCCGCATACGAGGCGCTCTTCCGCGGCACCGTCAGCATCAACTCGTTGGCAAGAGACGTGACAACGTTTGTGGAGCGGCTTCGCTCATGGAAGGATGGTATTTGGGAGCTGTCGGATCCTGTGCCTTTCTGGTGGACTTATCATATACAATGGCCGTTGCTCTTTCTGCGCCATGTTTTCAGAGGAAAGTGGCATAAGGTCAATGTCAGCACGGGCAAACTGTTTGAAGCTGCTTAATTAGCGTGAAGGGAGCCATTGAACTCTGTACGAAGAAGAGAGAGGTATATACGGATACCTAGCAGTGCACAAATCAGTGGCCAGACGGCTGCGCCCACTCTTTTTTGTAACATACCTTAGGTAGTTTTATCATGTCAGAGGTGCAGACGCGATAGCGCATACTTATGCTGGTGATGGTGCCATCGAGGTGTTTCGGGAATGTCAAAATGGGATAATCAGCATAATCTTGGCCACAGTCGTCGGCGGTATTCAACGCACACGATCGGCAAGGCGGTGTAACGCACGTTGTGTGCGACTGGCAAGTTGCAACTGCTCCGAGCCTCCGTGTTCGGACCCGTAGATTAGTGGACACTGGACAGTGACACTGTGACACTGACAGTGATCACTGATGAGTGGGTGCCACAGTCTGCCACCCGGAGCCAACAAGCGTTTTAGCTTATAATTACGTCTGAAGAAGCCCTCAAAAAAAACTGTCTGGACTCTTGCCAAACCATCTACAAATCACCACTTCTTTCCTCCGCAGCACTCTGTGCCCTCCCTTGGTCACCAACTCGTGCACGCTCTCACAACATGCCTTCTCTATTGGAAAACGCCGAGTCGACCAATGGGATTGTCCATGAGGTCGACGACCAGCCCAGGCCCGAAACACCGGCCGGTCGCATGGCCCTGACAGACTACAGTATCAACCCCTCGCCGCCATCGGAGAACCGTCGCTCGAAAATACGTGATGCTATTCCCGACGATCTCTTGCTTCCGGATGGCTACCCCGACGTATGTGCTACACTTGTTGGATTCGTTTGTCGTTCCTCGAGCAGTCGCGCCGCTGTGGCCTAGGAGTTTGCTGCTCAGCCGACTAAACTTTGTGTCTTTTTGTCCTCTCAACAGTACCTGCGCATGATTGCGAGCGCCACGTCCCGAGTCTACGAAGCCTGCAAAGTCACACCCCTGACCCACGCCATCAACCTCAGCAACCGACTCGAATGCAAGGTCCTGCTCAAGCGAGAAGATACACAGCCCGTCTTCAGCTTCAAGCTGCGCGGCGCATACAACAAGATGGCCCACCTAGATCGCAGCGTGAGCTGGAAAGGCGTCGTATGCTGCTCGGCTGGCAACCACGCCCAGGGGGTGGCCTACTCGGCGAGAAAGCTCAAAATCCCTGCGACCATCATCATGCCCGAGGGGACGCCTAGCATCAAGCACACCAATGTGGCCCGGCTTGGCGGTCACGTCGTACTGCACGGGGCAGATTTCGACGCCGCCAAGGAGGAATGCGCTCGGCGAGCCAAGCAGGACGGTCTCATCAACATCCCGCCCTTTGATGACCCTTATGTGATTGCCGGCCAGGGCACAATCGGGAGCGAGCTATTCGGACAGGTGAACATGGCCAACGTGGAGGCCATCTTTTGCTGTGCAGGCGGAGGAGGTCTCACCGCCGGTATCGGCTTCTATGTCAAGCGCATGGCGCCCCATGTCAAGATCATTGCCGTCGAGGCCTACGATGCGAATGCCCTGGCGCAGTCATTACGCAAGGGAGAGCGCGTCGTGCTCAAAGAAGTCGGTCTTTTTGCCGATGGAGCCGCCGTCAAGACCCTAGGCGAGGAAACCTTTCGTCTCTGCAAGGAGGTCGTGGACGAAGTGATTGAAGTAACGACGGATGAGATTTGCGCCGCCATCAAGGACATGTACGACGATACCCGGTCTGGCCTGGAGCCCGCGGGCGCGTTATCCCTTGCCGGACTCAAGAAATATGTGTCCCAAAATCCATCGCAGGACTCGAACCGGACTCTCATAGCCGTCACATCGGGAGCGAACATGAATTTCGACCGACTGCGCTTCGTCGCCGAGCGTGCCGCCGTCGGTGAGGGCAAGGAAGTCCTCTTGTCGGTATCTATCCCGGAGCGACCCGGCGCGTTTGCCAAGCTTATTGACACCATCATGCCCTACGCCGTAACGGAATTCAGCTATCGCTACGCCGACGAGACCACCGCCAACGTCATGATTGGTCTGTCCCTCAAGGCCCAGGCCCCGCAACGGCAAGAAGAAGTCCTGATGCTCCTCGAGCGCCTTCGCAGCGAGGACATGGACGTGACGGATCTATCGGGCGATGAGCTCGCCAAGAGCCACCTGCGGTATCTCGTCGGGGGGCGGTCCAACGTCGCCAACGAACAAGTCTACATGTTTAGTTTTCCTGAGCGACCCGGTGCGTTGGAGCGGTTCCTCAAGACGCTTCGTCCGCGCTTCACAATCACGTTGTTTCATTACCGGAACTACGGAGGGGATATTGCGAAAGTACTTGCGGGAATTTCGTGTCCAGAGCAGGATAGCGGGGAATTGGCGCAGTTTTTGCACGATTTGGATTATCCATTTACAGATTGCACGAATTCGGATCTCTATCAAAAGTTCTTGAGAGCCTAGATGTGGGGGGGGGGGGGGGGGGGAAAATTGGATGCTTTTGCCATTTTTGTTTTATGAAAAGGTGCTAGAGAGGGTAGGGAGTAGACATGTTTGCATACATATAAAGGAGAAATGAAAGGCGCAAAGTCACTGTACTGGCCTGTTCCTGAGGCGCTGGCGTTTCGGGAAAAGTCTTACATAGCATCTTGGCATAGGTATATCGAATCTGCTAGAGAGACTCGTCTTCCCTGTCTTTCGTCTTTCTGTTCCATCGTTCTAGCCAAAAAAAAAACCCTCAAAGACAAGAAGAAGGTTGAACATGCCGACTTATTCCAGCGCCAACGCTCTTTTGTTCACTCGGCGGAGACCTCCTCGTCTGCAGTGCATGAGTCGTCGTCCCCGAGTGCCAATTTTCCTCGAATACATACATAAATGTTTTTTGTGGCTTGGCGGAGGTCGAACGGCCCCAGCAATTGACATGGTTGTGCTGGTATAGCCTCAGATATAGGAGCCTCGAGGTAGGTTGGTGGTGGAGCTTCGCTTCCAGACATACGGAGTAGAAGAACTGTAATTGATGGGGAAGCACCCAAAGACGAGATGATGCAGATGATGTGGGGGGCAGTGCTGAAGAGAGAGCGATAAGATAGTACATATACTCCGTAATACGTACATAGGGCAAGTAAACAGCGCTATTCATTGATAAGACTCAAAGGTAGGTAATTCTGTCTCTCTCCACGTACTGATCAGTGATGCAGTTCAAGAATTTATGAGCTTTGACGAACTCAGTGTTGCTCTACAAAGGAACCTACTTCGTACATACATAGTACTTACATAGCTTAGGTAGGTACCTACCTCTAGGTTGTAGGTACATGTATATGTATATGTACCTCGGCTCAGTCCAATCGGCCGGCAAGGATATTGATTGGGTCGGGTCGCCTAGGTACCTACGCCGCTGTCACCTGTGTCAGACGCCTTTCTAAGAAGGACACATCTATTCCGTAAGAAGGACACAGAGCGCAACTATACGCAACCTTTCAAGTTTCAACACATCAAGAAGTACCACCAATGGGGTGCCCACGTAGAACGGGCACCTGAAAGGGGGTCGAAAGTTCGGCCTGCAATCAACCTGCATTCAGGCCTTCAACTTTCAAGAGTTCAAGACAAGCTGCTGGCCGCCGCCGCTGGCCAGATCTCCGTTTGCCGGGAGCGGTTATGGTCAACTGCCGCAGAAGGGAAGTCGCCGAGGGCAGCCGGTGCTCCGTGCGCAGAGGCGGTCATGTCAATGTGCGGGGCGGGCCACACTGGAGCTGAGCTGACTGGACAAGGACATGGGCCCCGAGCCTCGAGTTCCCTTCCTTGCCTTGCAACTTGATCGCTGGGAATGAGCGCGAAGACAGTGAAACGAATGGAATCATCAGCAAAGAGAGTACAATATGGCATCGTTGCGCAAGGTATCGCAAGTTTCTCGCACATAACCAGGTGAGTGGTTGCGTCCTCGGAAACGCGACGTACACGCGACCCCTCTGGAGTCTGTGGGTGCCATTTTCGGCCGAAGCTTCAGACGTGACCAGCTGGTGGAACGCGCAAAAGGTTGCAACTTGCCTCCTTGCGTCCACCGCACAATACATTCAGCAACGACGATTTGTCCGCTCACAGCCGTACCGGGTTAGGCAGACGGGACGCGGGATGACTTCGTGCAACGATGCTTTTCCGCCATATCAATTCTGGGACTCCAATCTACATACATATCTCGAAGTCTTACTCCGTACAACGCACGCGGCACCTGGAAGGCGCGTCTCCACTTTGTACATGACAGCTGTCGGCTCGCCAATGAATTGCTCTTGATCTGTCCACAAAGCCCACTTTGCAAGGACAAATGCCGGCACAACAAGGAGCGCAAGGAAGCTTGGGACTCTTCGATTCGAGGGGACTTGGAAAGACGGGTGCCCCTCTCCCGAGATGGGTGGAACTTGGAAGCGGACAAGCTGCTGAACAGACCAGGTTGGTCGGTTGGTACCTAGCCGGTGGTTGACGGCTGGGAAATACCTAGGTACCTCATGTATCTATGTACGAATGTACGGAGTAGGTACAGGGCGTTCTTAGAGGTCAAGGCAGATCCCGGGGAGGAAGTTTCGAGAAAAGAGCGACTTGGGCTTGCGGTATGTACAGGCCTCCTAGGCGTTGAACTGTGTAGGTATATAAGAAGTGTATAGGTATATAAGAAGACAAAAGGACAGGAGACTCTGAGCCTGAGGGAGGCAAATCGATGGCCTTGTTGTTGCGCTTGAGCCTCCGAGGACGAGAACAAGGCGTCTGCCGCACAAGCTTTGAGCAGCAGCCGCGCGGTCGAGGGGCTTGAGCTCGACCGACGATAAGACGCACAGTGCAGTCAGTGGATAGGTATGTATGTGCCGGCGCCACACACACAAACACAGTGCTGAGCGGCACGGTGATGTCGACGGCACATACATATGTATGTACCGGGAAGAGCGAGGACTTGGGTGGGCGCTTGTAGGTAGTGAGCCACTAAATTAGTAAAGAACCCCTGTGACGCGGTGTCACCAGTGCACCACCTCCACGAAAGAAGGTACCTAGGTACGTACCTCCGCACATACACCCTCACCGTGGTTGCTCCCTTGCCCCGACTCCCCGGCCGCCGCCTCGACGCCCTCGTGCGTTTTGCGTTTCTGGTTCCATTCTACCTACCTACGGAGTAGATCCTGGATTCCTGGCCGTCACAACATGCCCTAGCCTCTATTATTAGGTACTCCGTAGGTACGGAGTAGGCGTTTCCTCGTCTTCGTTCCGTCCTATTCTCGAAGCTCACCTGCTTCTGACTCCCGCATCGTGCGCGCCGGGGTTCGCTGTCGAGAATTCCGTGTTTCCATCTCTGCCCAGTTCAGCTCTCTTCATCCGTTGTTCAGTTGCGGCAATAATTACCTACGCGACCTTGCTCATCAATTTGCTAGCTCTGTCCCGTTGTCGTCATTCATACTCCGTACAACCTCTCAATTCGCCTGTTTGGCGCGAATCCGCCTCCGAGGGCCATCTCTACATCTCTACGGCACGCCGCACAACGCACGCGACCTGCTGCATCACGCGCCCCATTCTTGACATCCTCCCCCCCTTCCCAAACCCGGTTGGTTGCCTGAGACATACAGATTGCAACTTGTCGAGGCCTTCAGCGCGATTGCAAGCCCAACAACATCCCATCCATCGTGTTCGTTGTTCCTCGATCTTGGCTCTCCTTTCTTCCACGCGTCGACCGATTGCCGCCTTTTCAGCGTGACAGATCGCGGGGCAACAGAGCAGAGCTCTGCTTATGACTGCGCAGAGACATACATGATCGCGAAAGCCTCTGTATCTTCTTGAGCGTTCGTCGCCTCGATTCCGCAGCCGTGAGATTACTTGCGAGAGTGTTGGTCCGTACGGAGTAACAAAGTAGAATCTTGCTGTGGTACACCGTGAATCGCGACCAACAACCGTCAGAGCATGCCGCAACCGTGCAACCTCCACACCGTCCACTGTGCCAGAATCACATCCCGAGCCTGTAAATAGGGCTTCACAGAAGATCGGTCGATCAGCCTCGCTCGACAAACTGCTGGCAGCTCTTCCGGCGGCGGCGCAGCGGCCATCACGGCCAGGAGCTGTACACTCAACAATCGCTGCACGCCAGTCGCCAACATTGTATAACAGGGATTGAAGAATCGTCCAGGTCGTCTAGGTCATTTAGGACTCGGGCTTGTTATCCACCAAGAACAATTGACGCGGTAGAATCACGAAACACTCAAAGAGGTTCGCCCTTGATGCGTCGAAGTCGTTCGCACAGCTCGGCTTCGCCATTTCGGGCGCTGGCACACCACCAACAGGCCGCCTCGACATCCGCCGCGAATGATCCGAGCTCGGTGATCCGGTCCTTCGATGTCGACTCGAATCCGGCTCGCCCTGTGCGGCCATCGCCCTTGACCGCCTCGACCATCCGGGATATGCCTCTGGATCTAGTCGAACGAATTCGGTCCTTTCCCCTCTTTCTGTCTGCCCCCGAGGATTTTCTCGTTGCCATTGGAAATCATCTCAAGCCGCAGATCAATGCGCCCAACGACCACATAATCACCGAAGGCGATGACGCAAAGGCCATGTACTGGCTGGTGCGCGGTGTGGTGGCCGTCACGTCTCGTGACGGGGAGGCCGTGTACGCCGAGCTTAAGCCAGGTGCCTTTTTTGGTGAAATCGGCGTCCTCATGAACATGCCACGCACAGCTACCATTGTAGCACGTGCAAAATGTCTGCTGCTCGTCCTCAAGAGAGAAGACCTGCACACTGTCATCCCCCAGTTTCCCGACATGGAGAAAGCGATTCGAGAAGAAGCCCAGGAAAGGCTTCACCTGCTCAAGAAACAGCGGCAGGAGCGCGGTGGCGCCAGTCCCAACTCGTCAAAACACAGCGACTTTGCCCCTCGAGCGGCCGGCGTCCCGGGCGAGGTTACGACGGGTGACAGCGGTGCCATCAGAGACGGCGCTGTGGTCAATACAAAAAAGCGAGACTCGCCAAGTTCTGGCATCATTGACGACCCTACTCTCGGTAGCAGTGCCATTGGAAGCGGCTTCATCAGTATCCGCAAAACTCTCAAGGAGTTGCCCCTGTTTTCCAACCTGCCCCCGGAGATGCTGCATTCGCTGGGGCTAAGCGTGCAGCCCAAGACGTACCATCCATTTGTTGATATCATTTCTCAGGGAACAACCGGCAACGAAATCTATCTTATCGTGCAGGGCGAGGCGGAAGTCATTCACGACGAATCGAAACCAACGCATCCACGCCCTCAGTCAACAGCAACGACAGTGGGATCCATACAGCCGAGGCCACGCTTGAAAGCTGGGCAGTACTTTGGTGAGGTCGCCAGCCTGGGGCTTTCGCCAGGCCGCACAGCTACTGTTCGTTCCATCACAACGGTGGAATGCTTGGTCGTTCCTGGGGAGGTTTTGGACGAGCTCTGGCGTACGTGTCCGCCTGACCTTAAAAGTCAAGTGGAGGAGACGGCCAGGCTACGATGGAAGCCTCAAGATGAGGAGGACACCAATATGACTGATCTCGACGCCACGAAACAGTCTGACGCGTCGCCGAATTCAGAACTCTCCGCCCCGTCGACCCCTTCCAAGGGACTGCTGGCGAACTTGGCCTTTGCTTCACCTGGTGGCCAAGGCTCACCGAACAAGGATGATTTCGAGCTCATGGAACCCAAGGACCCAGACCCGTTCCTGAGCGTGAATATGGAGAACTTGAGGAATCGTAGACGGCATTCTCTCGCACCGCCACTCCCTTTGACAGCGGAAGGTGTCGTGACTGGCCGCACCAATGGCTATCGGGCATCCCACGTTGACCTCATTGGCCCGACCATCCGATCCGGGTCCAGTGACACCTCGTCCGAATGTGGTGTCCCATCCAAACGAGCTCGAACCGCCACAAGCCGCTCGTCGTTCCATCTGATACCAGCTCTGAACGACGAGCTCCTGGTACAAATATTCAAGCACCTCGACATCAAAGAGCTTCTACGATTACGCCTCGTCAGCAGCCACTGGCGCCATCTCCTCACATCCTCCTCCAAAGTCTGCAACGACGTAGACCTATCACACTACAACCGCTTTGTCACAGACCACGCCCTCATCTATATTCTCGTGCCCTTTATTGGCCGCCGCGCCAGAACCATAGACCTAAACAACTGCTTCCACGTCACAGACGAAGGCTTCTCCGTCCTATGGCGCCAATGCGGCCAAAATGTCAAAACCTGGCGCATGCGCTCCGTCTGGGACGTCTCCGCACACCAAATCCTCGAAATGAGCGAAAACGCCAAACAACTAGAAGAAATCGACTGGAGCAACTGCCGCAAAGTCGGGGATAATCTCCTCGGCCGTGTGGTCGGATGGGTCGTCGCAGATTCGCCTCTCGTCTTGAAGAGTACACCTGCCGTCACAATCACACCCCCGACGACGGCGACTTCTTCTTCTTCAACAGCAACGGCAACACAACCGCGACATGCCCAAGAGGCCGCCAAAAGAAGGCCACCTCCCCCCGGAATGACGAATCCTCCCCCTGGCACAATCATCGGCTGCCCCAAACTCAGCAAATTAGACCTCTCCTACTGCAAACATATCACCGATCGCTCCATGGCCCATCTCGCAGCCCATGCCTCCTCCCGCCTTCGCTCTCTGTCCCTCACGCGCTGCACATCCATCACGGATATTGGCTTCCAATCCTGGGCGCAGTACCGGTTCGACAGACTAACGCATCTCTGTCTCGCGGACTGTACCTATCTCTCCGATAATGCCATTGTTGCGCTTGTCAATGCGGCCAAAAACCTAACGCATTTGGATTTGTCGTTTTGTTGTGCCCTGTCTGATACGTCTACGGAGGTCGTGGCTCTGGGGTTACCGTTTCTAAAAGAGCTCCGGATGGCATTTTGTGGGAGTGCAGTGAGTGATAAGAGTTTGGAGAGCATTGCGTTGCATTTGGGGGAGTTGGAGGGGTTGAGTGTCAGGGGTTGTGTGAGAGTGACGGGGAGGGGGTTGGAGAATGTGCTGAGGGGGTGTGGAGGGTTAGATTGGGCGGATGTGAGTCAGTGTCGAAATTTGGAGCCGTGGATACGAGGAGGAGGGATTGGGAGGTGGGGGGTTGATCATCGGATGAGGCCTGCGAGGCCTGCTATGAGTTCGGTGGCTGCACCGGCGGCGGCGACGGAGGCAGCACGGCATGAAGGTTCTGGGGAGGGATCAAGGGCGAAGACGATGAGCGTGGCTATGTTGACGACACCGCGGTTTCTTTCTGGGCCAGGGCCGGGGTTGGGGTATGGGTTTGGGAGTCAGAGAGCGAGGAGACCGGTGCGATTTATCGTGGAGAAGGGGAGTCAGGGACTTCGGTAGGCGAACCTTGCGGGCGGACTGGGACTGTCTTTGAAGGAATGAGTTCTCATACTTTGGAGTGGACGGATGGATGACGGGTGGACGACATTCAGATGGTTACGAACAAGACGAGATGTGAGACGGGAGTCGGGACGGACGGGACGATTTGATAGGTTTCGCGGAGGATCTTTCCATTTTACGTTTTTCACGACCCGTCCTGTTGTAGACAAAAGGCCTTTTTGACTCTCTTCGACGATCGGAAGCGGCATCGCCATGCTTCTGGGTAGGCGAAACGACATCAGACATATACAGGCAACAAATACAGCAAAGGGCGACGATGGACGGCACGGCACGCTTAGACGGTTTTCGTGGGCACTGATTATTCCGTGCGTTCGGTGCCCATGAAGGAGTATTTCTCTTTCCTCTTTGTTCTTTCCCATCTTGCTTTTCCTTTTAGTTTTCTCTTTTCTTCTGTCTCCTTTTGATCTCCTTCCCATCTTTTGTTTTTTTGGGTAGGCAAAGCCATTTCACGGTGGCACATGTGTGGACCACGGTGGTGTTGGAGTTGCACATACTGCCCGGCAAATACTGCTTGGAATATTTGACGTTGAGAGTGCATAATCTCGAGCAAATATGACGAGGCAGGCTATGACAGAAGCATCTTTGTACGTATGACGGTAGTATGTTGACGAATTATACGTTTGAAGTTGCCTAGGGAGTACCTAGGGAGGCTTTTGATGAATTTGAAGAAATGTACGGCAGTTTCGGAGGGACCAGTCAAAGTAGGATATAAATGCAGAAGGGTCTCAATATGCAGCAACCCCATTCTGTTATCCCGCAACCCCAATCGCCGCGACCGGCGATATTTTGTCGTACACGTGACCGTTCGTCCCCTGCATCTGATTTCAATTCTCAACAGAC